>ML813873.1:33133-68441 GCA_009831015.1 Picea engelmannii
TTGGTCTACAAGCCACACTTCACTTTCCATACCTACATTTTGTAAATATTGTGTGGGTTTAATGTTTATGTGATCTAGGGAGGTTGAAGTGATTAAGTTTTGAAAAATATAAAATTTACATTCCAGAATCACTATCAAGAATTCTTTTGATTGAGTTTTAGCTTCATTGTTATATAAGTCAACATCTTAGTAATGATTCATCAACAATGGGGAGTATTACCTACTACATCCAATTGTGATTTATTATATTGTTTCCCTTATCTAAAAAAAAATGATGTCATGTTATGGTGAATGGATAACAATAATGAGACTATGGTTGTGCATGATCGTAAATCAACATTTAGTAATGATTCATCAGCAATGGGGAGTCTGACCTACTATATCCACTTGTGAGTTATTATATTGTTTCCCTTATCCTAAGAGAATGATGTCATGTTATGGTGAATGGATAACAATAATGAAAATATGGTTGTGCATGATCGTGGCTATAATATTGGCCCTTTTGGTTGACCTTGAAGACACACACTTTTTTTTTTCTTTCTAAATTCTATAAATACAATGAAATCCTAATGAGTTTCTCGAAATATACAACAAAGAATCTAGGATCCCTATCAAAATTTATTTTTATCGACACTTAGCTTCATTTTATATACATCGATACCTCACTAATGATTTTCCAATCGTCACGAAATTGTCCCATTGGATTTAATGCAATTCAATCATATTCTTCCCCTACCACAATCCTAAAAGCATAGCATCACGGTATGGTGGATGGATCACAATAATGTGAGTATGGTTTTGCATGACCTGTGAGTATGGTTTTGCATGACCTTGGCTATAGTATCAACCTCTTTTGTCGGTATTCAATCCATGCTTCTCTTCCCTTATCTAAAGTTCCTCAATATGATGTGGGTTTAATGTCTGTGATCCAATAATATTTAAGTGAATGAGTTACATGCATTCCTATAGTTATCTTGAAGTAGACAATTATTTAAATGGAAGGGTGGGATGATTGCGTTGGTGTAGAAACTCACATTGTTATTGACCATTTTATCATGGAGACATATAAGGGAGATATAGAAGGGAGAGGGAGGAATGAGTTACACATTGATTTTTTTCAAGGAATATTCTTTTTTCTCGATCTATACACGAACGCACAATGTAACGATAGGTTGGGTGATCACATCCACTTTAATTTTATTGACTTTATTTCTTGATGTATGCACTAGAGAAAGTAGTTGATAAAATATTTTTTTGACTTTAAATGAGCTAACTTGAGTGGCATGATAAATTTATCGATGATACATGACTAATAGGATTCATGAAATTAATTTTTCCCCTATGGGAGCATGGGAAAAAGGTTGATTTCTGATAATAAAAAAAATTAAAATTGAATGCTTATCAAAACAATTTCATATAAGTTTCAATTGAATATTATATTTTTTCATTAATATTATACATGTGATGCTATGTTTATTTTGAAAATGTTTTTATATCAATTTATTTCCTTAAACAAATAGTTATTTATAGGGGAATAATCTCAAGTATTTTCATCCTCAACTAATTCAAGGAGATTCCAATTCTTAATGTAATACGAGACAATATAATTGGAGAATATTTAAAATTTCAAGATGGTTATTTATTTAGTGCATAGCTAGTGTCTAAAAAAATGGTTGAACTCTACAAAATTCCACCAAATTATTTTTCTCAGCAATCCATTATTCTATGTGAAGATAAGAAAAAAATATATTGAGATGAAGAGGAAGAGGGAGCAAAAGGAAGGGAAGAATAAATTTATAGGAAGCATATTGTACCAAAGTGGTTGATTTTCTCCTTGCATATAAATAGATATCTTGAAACCAACTACAAAGTGTGAGTTTGCATTAGAAATGGAGATATTTGACTCACTAGAATAGACCAAGCATCTACCCTTGATGAATTTGTTGGAAAATTGGTTGTCATTGATGTCAACCTTAGAAGAAGCCCTAAACAAAATCCTAGAAGCCCCAAAAAGTGATGATGGTGTGTCCACTCGAAGAAGCCTTGAAGAGCCTTGAAGGAGCCTAGACATAAGTGTATATAACTCCATTGTGGTCCCTTTATGGTATATATTTTAAGCATGGCCCTCATGGGATAATATAACATGTGGTTGTTTCCTCATGCCCACTTTAGTGAAGTCACATAATAAGAAACCATAATTTAATAAGAAATGGATGGATGAGGTTGGTCTATTGTTGTCTTTTGGGTGCATTTGTATGTGAAATATATCTAGTACATCACATGACATGGGTGAATGAAAAATATATAAAAGAAAGGGCCAATCAAACTAGTAACTAATTTTTAGAATAAGATTTGACTTCATGAGGTGTAGACTTTGAGACAATATTCATTATTCATGTTAAAGTTTATTCAAGGCTAGTTAGTGAATACTATGAGGCAGTATATGGTTGAGACAAGGTAAATTCATTTTTTCATTGCATCACATGTTCTTTGTTACTTGAAGGGAACAATACATCATGGTTTAATGTATATAGAATATGGTGAGGTACAAGTGCCAAAAATATAGAAAGAAGTTATCAATAATTGTCTAGAAAACTATTATTCTAACTGCTACATTAATTATTCTAACCACCTGATCCAAATTATTTGGAGAAAAAAATGAATGAATAAATACAATAGAGATATAACAATGAAATACACAAGAATATAGTAGACAAAACATAAATATAGTGAAACCCAACATCTATTAATGAATAAGATAGAAAAACATTGTAAAACACAAATTGATGGAATGGGGTAGCTTATCTCTGAAAAGAAATAGATGTTGGCTCCACTTCATTCACAAGAATATTTAAATCACACTAAATTGCATGATTAAAGGGATTCCTTCACCTCAATTATGTATAAGATAGTGAGAGGAGAACAATTCCCATCATGCATACGGGATAAATTAATCTAAGTTTATAAAATTGCATAGGAATGTAAAACACTAGGACTTCCTAGGTGGTCACCCATCCCAGTACTACTCTATCCCGAGTGTGCTTAACTACTGATTTATAATGGGATCTAGTGCATTAATTCTATGCTATATGCATGTACATAATACCACTAGCAAACCATTACATGATTTCTATAATTAAAAAATGAAGATGGTATTACATTCCATTCCCTATCAAAAGGGTGAGTATCATAGTTTATCAAAAACATAGGCTCAAAATGTTGATTTAGTGGAAAAGGTGGTTAACCACTAAGATCCACCTTGATCATTACTCCCCGCTTAGGAAGCAATGGTCCCCATTGCAACAATCTCCCTTGGGAGATGGGGGAACTTCTGTTGAATCTGAAACTTGGTGAGTCTCTTTCCTTGTTGAAGTAGATGTCATGCTTGTACTTTATCTGGGGAAGGATGCCATGAACCTGTTGGAGGTGTTGGATCCATTCAATAGATTTGATTACATGATATTCCTTGGTCTAAGTGTGGGATGTCACTATTGGTGAAGATGTAGTAAGAAGAGATATATCAATCGAGGATTATGGTTGGAACCCCAATCATCCAGGTGGATACTGGTGGCCACCCACCTTTTCCAATTGGCTCAAAACAGTTTTCTGGCAATTTTCGTAATTTACTATTTTTAGCAGTTTTTAACTTCCCGGGCCATTTTTAGGCCCTAAACGATGTTTTTGGGAAAACAGGGATCAATATAGAAGTTCCTTCGATATTGCCTCCAAAATGAATCTCCTCGACGATACCTTTCCGATGAGATTTCATGCACCTAAAATGAAAATTGTATGCAAATGTTACGACCTCGTGAAGTTGATGTACTAACTTACCCAAATGGGGCCCACATGACTTTTGGCGCTTCATCTCCTAGGCTTAGGTTTTTGGATGTCTAGAGTTTTTTGCATTCCTTTTTATTGTAAAAAGGCCTTAAGAGCCTCATTGTAATCATCTTCATGCGAATGCGAGTAGACATCACATCTCTTCTCATGGATAATCTGCCACCATTCTAGCGAGTCTTTCACTCTGTATTTTTACATTCTTTGTACATTTATTTCATTAATAGAAATCATGTATTACTGTATATCTGTGTTTATGGTTTCATCTCTGATAATTTTTTGTTATATTATTGAATATCTGTGATATCTCTGTGCATTTCTTTATTATATGTCCGCTCTCATTCCGTGCCGAAAATAATCTGAATCACCTAAGCACACCTGAAAAGTGCAGTGACCAATAGAATTGTGTTGAACATATGAAATACTCACATTATCTTCATACTCCTCTAAAATATAATTTACCTACTTATGTTGGATAGAAATGTCTTGTGATAAGGTTGTAGTGGCAACAATGACCTCTTGTTCATCATTGTACTGGATCGTGAAGAGGGAAAAAATTTGGTCATATATATTACTTTGCAGCATTGTTTTTCCAATATCAATGAAGTGGGAGTAGTTAGAGATACCTATGGTACCATGTAGAGATGACCTCCTGGAGTAATAATGCCAATGTGAGTTCAAAATGCAGAGATAACATGAGTTTTCCACATAGATGGTTGTCCTAAAAGAGAATCACACACTACCTCATCCTTCAAGGGATTGATGCCATAACATAGGTGGAATTGCTTGCTGATACAAATGTTTTTTCCCTGAATCAACCATCTGATGGTGTATGGTTGGGGGTGTGGATTCGTTGGAAGATTTAATCTCTTGACAACCTCGATTGAGATCAATTTCTTCTAAATCTCATTTTCAACAATGAAACACAATGCGGTCCCCTTTACCCACACATGCAAGTGGAAGTGGTACTCCCCCTCCTCGAGCTCCTCTATCTCTTTTGGTTGTATTGTTGTGGCCACGATGGTAGTAGTGGGTTCTGCATCGATGATTTGTTTTCCTTTATTGCTGTATAAAACAAATTATGAGTTATGTTTTGATTCTTTTTCTTTTAGATTGGCCACCGATGACTGTTTCAGGAGACATTCATTGGTGTTGTTCCAAGGGATTTTGTGGAAATCACACCACCTTTTGATGTCTTTCTTAAACTTCCCATTACCCTTCTTTCCCTACGTCTTGGATTGGCTCTCTTCAGGTTTACCTTCCTTGTTGATATTTCCTTTGTATTGTGAGCTAGGGTTTCCTTTTCCATGCTTCTGTTGTGACATATTTTAAAACTGGAACTCTCGCTTACTCCACTGCTTGCATTTTTGCTCGATTTTGACTACATATCGATAAGAAATGCCCAGTGAGGATATGTCCAAGAAATCCATATCTATTTGGATGTACATGTGCAAACCACTATGATACTTCAAAATCAGGTGTCACTCAGAGTATTTGATATCGAACATTGAGGGGAATGTATGAAATATGTTAGTGCACTTTGGCACTGTTTGGTATCTTTTCTGATGGAGAGTCGACCATCTCATGTACTAGTCATCATAGTTTCAGATATGGTAGAAATCCTCCTTTAGGGAATCTACAAAGGTCGCCCAAGTGGGTTCTCTCTTGAATGGTGTAGATTCATCGATGGTGTATCTCTCTTATTAACCTTCCCATCCAGCTCTTACATGGGAAAGGGATTTAAGGAGAATGAAGGTGATCTTTTCACAGTCAAAAACATTTTGGGCAAAGTAATAACCTTCTAGAAAATTCAACCATTTTTCTAGAACATTTGCATCTATCTAGCCTTCTAATAAGGGGATATAAAAATTGAATTGTACCTTTAAGAGTGTCTCATATCTAAAATGGATACTTGTCGAAGATGCCTCGGTTGCTTCCATCGATGGTCTTCAAAGGATCTGAGTGAAGTTTTCCATCATGTTGTTCCTCTTTCACATGAGGGATTCCTCAAGCAACATATTGAAAGGATCTCCTTCTATGTCATCTTTCTTTTCTTATACCATGGGAGGTCTCTTGGGTTTGTGAGAGAGGTTGTCCTCAAGATAAACTAGATAAAGACCCAACATTCTATAACTTGACCTCGTCACGAACCTTCTCTGAGAAATGACAAGGAGCAAACTACTTTGATACCACTGATCCAGATTATTTTCAGAATGACATGAAGGCATAAATAAAACAGAGATATAACAATGAAATACACAAAACTATAGAATAGAACACACAAATAAAGTGAAACCAAACTTCTATTAATGAATAAGATAGAAAAACATTGTTGAACATAAACTGGAAGAATGGGGTAGCTTATCTCTGAAAATAAAGAGATGTTGGTGTTGAGTCTCCATTTTGACATAAGATAATGCCCTATCTTACCCTCTATCTAAGTATTTTTCCCTCTATTATAAACCTATACTGGACTATTCCCTCCCAAAACACATGCCTAATAGCTATGTCATGTCAACAAGAGGTAATTAGTGATTTAAATCATGTTTGTTTAACTTTCTTAAATTAATTCGATTAAAAGTGGTTTATTTTGTATAGTTCTAATAATTTGATTTATGAGCAGTCTATCCAGCACTACCAAACACCGTGTAATCTGGTACCGAATCCATTCTGGTACCTAAGAAAGTTTTGATCCAGTACCAACCCCATTCTGATACCAAGACGTGTGTTATTCCGGTACTCCTTTCTTTGTTCTATTCCGGTACTAGACTCGCGACTGTGTGTAATCTGGTACCAAAACCTCTATTTCGAGATGCGCCAGTTGGA
Source organism: Picea engelmannii (assembly GCA_009831015.1). Taxonomy (NCBI): domain Eukaryota; kingdom Viridiplantae; phylum Streptophyta; class Pinopsida; order Pinales; family Pinaceae; genus Picea; species Picea engelmannii. Next base: position 39,797 of record ML813873.1, read on the forward strand.
CCTGGATAATGGTGGAGATTTTGATAAGACAGATGGATAGAATTGTCTGAGTCAGTTATCCAGTTGCAAGAGACTCCATTGCTCATGCACTTTGTGTCATCAGGGTGGAGTCGACTCCTAAAACTTTGATGTGAATCTTAATTCTGGAATTTCTCGAACTGTTTAATGTTTATCCATAAGTATTGGTGGTATCATCTTACCTTATATTAGGAATTTTTTGTAGAGAGGAATGTAAGAAATATACTATAAGAATCAGGCAGTACTCATTGTCGTCATGTATGAAGTAAAAGACTGTTGATCCAATTTACCAGCTGAATTAATACATAAGATCTTTTATCTCAGTTCTTGGATGTGAGTGAATGTTTTAGTCTATTAAATCCTTAAGAGGTTCCTTGTTGGTTCAGCAAGGGCTCACCGTACCAACTAAGGTAAACCTCATTGTATATGTTCTGTGTGTTTGTGTGGATAGTTTACAACAGTGTGTGTGTGTGTGATTAGTCTTTATTTTATTCTCAGGATTGAGCATTGAGTTAATCATTTTCGATTGGTGTGTATAGGCAAGTGCTAGATTGAATATACATTTTATTATTCAATGTTGAAGGTAGTTATCTCATAATTTGAAGTGTGGGACTGATATTTTAAGTTTATAATTGTAGTATCGCAAGGGACCATGAGACTTTATCTTTCATCTTCATGTGTTGTAATAAAGTCTTTCAGTTATACTGAATTCCCCTTGTGCCTGTTTGATTGAATTACATGAAGTTGAATTTGGTTTTTGTTTCAAGAATGGTTGTAGTTGATTGTTTTAATTACTACAGGATACAAGCTTCTTAAAGTTCATATTTTCAACACAAGTGCCTAAAATGAACATACTTGCTTCTCTGGTACAACATCTCTTTGATTGACTGTTTGTCTGAGTTTCATTATCAGTTTTCTCTTTTAGGTTTAGAGGATATTTTGAAGTATTTAGAGATATTAGAAATGGAATTTTTATGTTATTAATTATTTCCTATATGCAACAGACTTAGATAGGTTACTTTTTCCTGGCACATATGGTATAACGACTCTTTCGATTATGAATCTCGGATTGACATTAAAATGAGTGTGAGATATACAGTGAACATATTTACGCACAGACATTTTGGCATCGTTGCCAGGGAGTTGTAAACGGTAACAGGTAGCATATTCTTTTTGGTTTGATGAAGTATTGGATTGGATTTGAGGATAATCTAAGGGCAGGGAGAATATGGTAAGACAAAAGGTAAGAACCTGCGCATCCACTTTGGTGGGGTTGCCCCAAAGTCAGGTTGTCCTCGTACCTCTAATTAGGAATCTTTGTTTTCATTGATTTCATTTTTTTATGAGTAGGTATAGGGATAATAAAGGCAGATTTATTGCTCCTATAATCTAAGAAAAACCAAAAAAACAAACAACAAAGAAACCCCCCCCTTATACTAATTCATTGAAAAATCGTGCAGGAAAAATTCTTAGAGGAGAGAGCTCAAAGGAAGCCATTGCAACAAAAGAAAAAGGTACTAGATCTGAAGCCATTGTTTAGATTAAAAACAAAAGGCAACAAGAAAAGGAGGCAACACTGGCAACCCCATCCAGAAGAGAAACTGTAAAAGAAACAGAGGTGATAATAGAAGAGGTTGCATCTGCTATTGGAAGACCACACAAAACCTTGGAATAGCTAGAGATACCAGATAACCCGGTGGTGGAACCATCACTCAATGGAGAAAATTCACCACCTCCCTACAGAGTGCTCGGAAACATGGCAGAAGAAGAGAGAAACAAAACCAATGAAACAAAGACATTTGGATTCCCCATACTGGATATGGCTAAAGACGTTGCTATGAAGAAAATTCCATTATCTTCACTTCCTAATTTCAGAGGTATGTCGACAGAAGACCCTGACTCATTTTTATTTGAATTTGACATATTGTGTAGGAGATATAACTACACAGATAATGCTCAAAAATTAAAACTTTTCCCATCCCTACTAAAAGATTCGGCACTACGATGGTTCATGAGCTTAGGGGAACACACAATTTTGTCTTGGGATGGTATGAAGGAGACCTTCCTCCAGAAATACCAGGATTACTCTAGACCTAGGGATGCTAGGAATGATATATTCAAAATGCAGCAATCAGAAGAAGAAAACTTAGAAGACTACTTAGAAAGGTTCTTATACAATTATCAAAAGACTAAGCAGTTTTCCTTAGATACAACTATAGTTAGGACTATATTTCTAAAGGGTGTGAGGGACAATTGCATTGAAGTGTTAAACCTCAAGATTTATGGGGACATATACCAAAAACCATTTGCAGACATAGTAGAGTATTGTAAAAGATACTCTCGTAGTCAAGCTAAAACAGGGAAAAGTATAAGGGACCCTACCAACAGAATTGCTAAACCCACATCCAGAGGTGTCACAAGGATTGAGCTAGGAAATCTATTGGAATTTTTTTTTTTAAATATCCTACACACCATTAGTTCCCAGCTAGATACCATGCAAATTAAAAGAAAACAAGAGGAAGAAAATGTTGTGTTAGGAATCTTCCGTCATCAGTGTAGGAGGAAACACCCTGAAAAGGAATTCCCCCTCAATGTTATTGAACTCTGTGGTATTTACAAAGAGGACCATCCTACTAATGAATGCCCTTCTCTCCCCAGATTCAAGGCCATGTTCAAGGGAGGAGGAGAACCTGAGACATCTTACCCCCCTAGGAGACCATGGAGAGAACAAAACCCCAGCATGTTTTCCGACCCAATCACACAATACCCCCAACAGTAATGGGCACCTCCCATGTATTATCCTCAGTGGACAACACAAACCCAACCTTGGCAACCGGGGTGGAGAGGACATGTATATGGAAATGTCCCCTTTCAACCAACAAATTGCCCCACCTATCCACAATATCCTTCGAATATTTCACAGTTGCTCCCAGGTTTTAACCCCCATGCTCTTCTTCCACTCCCACAACCACTTGCAATACCCATGAATCCAAATATGAAGCAACCAATGCAAGTTGCACCCATCCAAAACCCTCCTCGTCCTACTCCTATTCTTGCACAACCTATCCCTAACCCAAATAACAGATCGACACAACCTATACAAAATGTTGAAGTACAAACCTTGCTTACATACATAATAATGCCAGCTCTGTTTAATGGAATTGAATTAAGATCAGGAAGGATTGTAAACAAAAAAAATCCCACTATGGTCATTCAAGAGGAACACATGCATAATCACACAAACCAAGAAGAACAAATAGATGTCCAAATGGTTCAAAGATAAGAACAGATGATTGATCCATTGAACGAAAAAAGAAACACTCCAATACCACAAGAAACCCCTTCTCCCAATTCCCTTGTAGCAGAAACGCCCCATGAAATGAATCTTCCTTACCCAGAAAGGCTACTCATAAAGAATACCGAGGAACCTCTAGAACATAATCTAGAGACTGAACTCCGGAATATATGTGTAAAGATTCCACTACTATAGGCCATTAAAGACATACCTATCTATGATAAAATTGTAAGGGACCTTTGCATTAAAAATCTAGGGAGTAAGAGGAAAGAGCCCCCTGTCGTACGGGTGGTAGGATAGTTATCTGAGTTTATAACAGAAATGCCTTCCAAGTATAGTGATCTAGGGAACCCAGAGGTAACCATAGAATTCAATGGTGTTGCCTTACCTAACACATTGATTGATCTAGGGGCAACAATAAATGTGATGTTAGTAAGCACTATGAAAACACTACAACTAGATCACTTAAGACCTACACAAACTTTGATAGAGCTTGAAAATAAATCATTCATCACCCCAGCAGGAAGTTTAGATGATATAACAGTGACATTGGCCTCCTCAGAATACCCTGTAGATTTCTTGGTAATCCATCCCAAATTCCCCAAACCAGGACACCCATTGGTATTAGGCTGACCTTGGTTGGCCACTGCTGATGCATTCATCAGTTTCCAATATGGAGAAATGACAATTTCCAATGGCACTCAAAGTCAAAAACTTATCCTTTTTCCCCCCGCCCAACTAGCCACGGAAGTCCCTCTCTGGTTGGAGAATCTGTGTGGGGAGGAGGATTGTACCCAGCCCTTGTTGACACTTGAACAAGTAAAAGGAGTACAAGAAAACTCTGAAGAACAAATCCTAAGTCTATTCTTGGCTTCTTCGACATGCATTGACTATCCCCAATCTTTCCCCAACTACACACACATCTTTAGCCCTGAATTTCAATAAATTTGGCACCCTTCCACTTCTACAATAGCCACTCTTTTGCAAATAGAGGAAGGGAAGGAGTCTACTATCCAAGCTATAGAAATCATACCAGATAAGTCCCTGTATATCAATGCTAGCCTAGAAACAGATCAACAACAAAAGCTGGTACAAATGATTAAGGGGCAATCCAATGTGTTTGCATAGGATTACTCTGAAATGAAAGGGATCCACCCAGATACATGTATGCATCATATTTACACTAATGATCAAATCATACCTATCCGACAACCCCAGAGAAGAGTGAACCCAGCCTTGAAAGATATAGTAAAGGAAGAACTCCAAAAAATCCTACAAGCCAATTTCATTTACCCTATATTAGATAGCAAACGCGTCTCCCCATTAGTTATTGTACCAAAGAAAAACGGGAAATGGAGGATTTGTGTGGACTTTCAAGAGATAAACAAGGCCAACTATAGAGACTACTTATCATTATCCTTCATAGATCAGGTCTTGGATGCTTTATCTGGGAAGAGGTACTTTTCTTTTCTGGATGGGTTTAGTGGCTACAACCAAATACAAATTTCACCAAAAGACCAATATAAGACCACATTCACCTAACCTTGGGGAACCTATGCTTATAAGGTTCTCCCCTTTGGGTTGTGTAATGCCCCTGCTACCTTTCAAAGGGTTGTCTTGGCTATTTTCTCTGATCTAACCAATGATTGTGTGGAAGTCTACATGGATGACTTCACGGTATATGGGGATGATTTCCAGAAGGCATTGGATAATTTGAAGAAGGTACTGGTTATATGTAAAGAGACCAACCTCTCACTCAGTCACGAAAAATCAAGAATGATTCTTACTAAAGGAATCATTCTAGGTCACCACATCTCTGGTACTGGAATAAGAGTGGACCCTGCCAAAATTGACATTATTTCCCAAATTAAGATCCCTAGTTCACAAAAGGAAATCAAAAGTTTCTTAGGGCATGCTGACTACTATAGGAGGTTTATTCAAAATTTTACAAACCTAGCTTCCCCCCTTTTCAAACTACTAACAAAAGATGTAGAATTCTGTTGGGATGAGCAATGCCAAATCTCCTTTGAAATCTTAAAAACAAAAATTTCAAGTTCTCCTGCTTTGAGAGGTCCAAACTGGTCTCTTCCTTTCCATATCTGTACAGATGCCTCATATACTACTTTGGGAGTTGTATTAGGACAAAGGGAAGGGCATATTCCTTATGCTATATATTTTGTTAGTAAGAACCTCTCACCTACTGAAGCAAACTATACTATCAAAAAGAAAGAATTCTTATCAGTACTACATGCCATCAACAAGTTTAGACACTATATAACAGGATACAAAGTTTTTGTGCACACAGATCACTCAACTATCAAATTTCTAATGAATAAACTTGTTAGAAATGATAGAGTAACTAGATGGCTCGTGTTACTACAAAAATTTAATATCACTATCATAGATAGGCCTGGAAGAGATAACTTGGTCACTAATGTTTTGTCTAGGCTTATCCATACAGGTGACAGTACTCCAGTAGATAATGATTTTCTGGATGAGAATTTATTTTCCATTTCTAATTTTACCCCTTGGTATGCAGACATAGCCAACTATTTGGTAACCGACAAGATGCCTCAATGTATGACATCTAGAGAAAAACAAAGAATCATTCAGCTAAGTGCCAATTATATGTGGCATGAAGATACCCTATACTGAACAGGACCTGATTTGGTAATCAGAAGATGTGTCTAGGAAGATGAAATGCAGGATATCTTCAGAGCCTACCATGATGGCCCATGTGGAGGCCACTTTGATGAAAAAAGGACATATTACAAAATTCTACAATCTGGCTATTATTGGTTGACCATTTTTAAAGATGCAAAGAAATATGTGGCCAACTGCGATGATTTCCAAAGAATGGGAAGACCTACATCAGTCGATGAAATGCCACTCCAAGCCCAAGTAGTAATCAAACCCTTTGAAAAATGGGCCTTTGAATTTGTAGCACCTATCAATCCCATGTCCCAGAAGAAAAATTACATATTATTTTGCACAGACTATGTAAAAAAATGGGCAGAATCCAAGGCCTTGTATTCAACCAATGAACAATTTGTTGTAGATTTTCTCTTTGAGGAAATTTTCACTCGTTTCGGGGTACCTCAGGAGATATTCCCTGATCAAGGAACACAATTCACCTCAAATTTGGTTAAGGCCCTTACAGAAAAATACAAGATCAGACACAGGAAGTCTTCACCCTATCACCCCCAAGCCAATGGCCAAGTAGAATCGACCAACAAAGTGATAGAGGACATCCTCACTAATACTGTTCAACTGCATCAAAAAGACTAGGCTGATAGGTTTCCTGAGGCCTTGTGGGCCTACAGGACAACCTGGAGAATTACAACAGGCCATACACTGTATGAGTTGGTATATGGGAAGCAGGTACTACTGCCCATAGAGTTTCAGGTAAAGACCTTCAGAACTGCCATGCAATTAGGAATGGACCTGAATGAAGCTAAAAAACAGAGGCTATTACAATTGAACAAGCTTGATGAGATAATACAATATGCTCTACAAAGAACCACCCTGATACAAGAACAAAGGACCAAATGGAACGACAAGTACATTAAACAAAATTCCTTCTAGCCAGGTTATTTGGCCCTCCTATATGATAGCATATTTAAAAATTTCAAAGGCAAACTGTCTACCAAATGGATGGGGCCCTATGAGGTTGATACAGTCTATGACAATGGTGCAGTAAGGATAAACACTATTGATGAAAAGTAGACTTCCCTTGTTGTAAATGGACATCAACTGAAGGTTTATCACCAACCGCTATCAAAGGAGGATTTTGTCAAAAATGTTCTTCAAACTGCCAAAATGCAACTGGTGAGTGAGAGGGTTTTCCCTCCTGCTGACCTACCATAGTAAGTTCAAATTGTACAAATTTATTTTCTGTACATAGGTGTGTCATGAGATGAAGTTTTTTTTTTTTTTTTTAACTAGAAAAGACAAAAGAAAAATTGGTGGTGTTCCCATGTAAATAAACAAATCAGGAGGGAAGCTACCAGAAAGATTTTCCTATAAGTTTTTCAGACTCTTTAAAATTGAAAATACTAGTGAGAAGGAATTGGCACGGGCTCGAAAAAAATCCACGGGACAGTATAGAGAGTTTCCTTTAAGTTTTTCAGACTCTTTAAAATTGAAAATACCGGCGAGCAGGAACTGGCCCGGGCTCGACAAAAATCCACGAGACAGTATAGAGAGTTTCCTTTAATTTTTTCAGACTCTTTAAAATTGAAAATACCGTCTTGCAGGAACTAGCCCGGGCTCGAAAAAAATCCATGGGACAGTATAAAGAGTTTCCTTTAAGTTTTTCAGACTCTATAAAATTGAAAATACCGACGAGCATTAACTAATCTGGGGTCGATAAAAATCCACAGAAAAGTAGTAGTTAGGATTATTATCGTGTTGTAATAAAAGAGGAAATGCCAGCAAAAGTGTGGTCACCTTGGCTCCAGAAGAAAAGGAGTTTTTTCATCTCAGTTACTGGTCATTACAAAGTACCCTCCTGTTAGAAAGATTTCCTGCATTATTCTTCTATAAAATTTGGCAACTGCATGGTTTTTTAGATGGATTTGACCATAGAACACAAGCTATTTCTATAAATCATTGTCACCAAAATCAGTGTCAAGATTTTTAATCTCAAGAAAATTCATTTTTGTGCTTATCTCGCATCTATGATCACATCAATGTATGAAGGGCCAGCAAATTATCTCGTTGTGCCTATCTGGTACCAGATCCTATCCAGTATAAAATAAGGGGCCTTGTGCTATTTCGGTACCAATTGCAAATTTTACACACAGGTGATCTAGCACTCAGGTAATCAGGTGATCCTGTACCAACTGCAAATTTTACACACAGGTGATCTGGCACTCAGGTAATCAGGTGATCCTGTACCAACTGTAAATTTTACACACAGGTGATTTGACACTCGGGTAATCAGGTGATCCTGTACCAACTGCAAATTTTACACATAGGTGATCTTGCACTTAGGTAATTAGGTGATCCTGTACCAACTACAAATTTTACACACAGGTGATTCGACACCAAGGTGATCCTGTACCAACTGCAAGTCTTACACATAGGTGATCCAATACTTAGATGATCTAGTACTAGTAAGAATATGACAAGTAACTTTCATCATGTTTCCAAGCCGCTGTCAAATTATTAGTGCGAGGACATACATATTCGACACTTTTTTTTTCATATAATTTAAAGGAATTACACTAAATATGTGTTTAGAACATCTAATTGCTCTTGGATCATGATGTACCCCTTTTTTTTCATGAATCTTTGTAGAAATATTAGACCTCACCTTTGTGAGAAGGAAGTGTCCTACAAAACATCAAAAATGAAAAATCATGATGTCTTTTATCGGATCAAACTCCCTTTGTCTATCTGATAAATAAACACCATGATTAGTTGTCATACTATATGAGATGGCATGAGCCATGAATCTCAGCATATCAAGTAATGATCCTAGTCGATTTCATATACACGAGTCTTGATCATAACGGCCACATCCTTTCATGAATATCATCCGCCACCAAGCTTCCCATGAATCTAGAAATCGTTAGTAGATCCAACTGACCTCGCCATATCATCATGAGTATCAATGTGACCATTGTAATCTACACTTCCATTCATAAATGCTCCTCTGGTTGGCTCCGCCATCCAAATGAGAATTATTTACCCTTGTTGTCACACTATCTATAGACACCCTATGCCTTCATATCCCTTGTATGTTTCTCCCAACCGATACTCTATCATCCGATACTCAACCCTTGACCTTTTGTCTGTGCCTTATCCACCCAAGATAATTGCTTAAAATAGTATGGGGGTCAACAGGCATGATCCAATATTTCAAATATACAAAGAAACAATAGAATATCAGGCTTGTAAGAAAAAATATGAATAGGCGGGGTGGGTGCCATTCTTGGAGAAATTTGAGGGCCATCATGAGGAAATTTCTCTCGTCTTTACACAAACATATGATGGAGAGAATGTGCAGCTTAGGGATGTGAAGTTAAAAATTATAGAGGCCACTATAGCAGAGGCCACGGGTCTCCCAATAGCTGGAGAAAGATGATTCAAAAGAGTAATCGTAGACAAAAATCTCTATCAACAATTCCTCAAACCAGAACATCACAACCCTGATTGGACCAAGGGCGTCCCTCGGAGCTATATCAAAGAAAAATATTTGATAATACTTATAAGTCTGCAGAAATTCCTCACCTGTGAGGGAAGGTATGTCATGACCTTCATTTATCATTTAAATCTTTTGTCACATTTTGAGGGAGGAACACAGATAAATTTTCAACATTTTTTATGGATGAGTTTAAAGAAAATGGCAAGAGGGGTGAGGTCAGTTTCTAAGAAACCCAAGACTAGTCTTCATCATCACGGTTTAATCAAACTTCTGGTTGTTCATGCTCTAAAAAAATAAGGGGGTAGTTGGAAGTAGTTGCTCCAATAGAGCTTCGCTCAAGAGAAATCCAAGTCGGTTGAGACACAGGAGGCAGGGACACACAATGAAGGCTCAAACAAAAAAGTAAAGAAAGACATGGCATCAGGAGGTAAATAAGACACTGCTGCACCCAACTCATCTTAGACCATTGAGAAATCAGTGACAAAAAAGTATGTCATGGGGGATCATGTTATATCAAGAAATAATATAGCCACTCAACTCCAGAGAGTAAGCTTTACTTCGGTTCAAAGGGGTAAAAGATGAAAGGAGGGCTCAGAACCATGTGGTCAATTGGATAACATTCCCAAAACAATTATGGAAATTCCATCAGAACCAGCCAGTCAAATAGAGAAGACCCTTGACTTCCAGTTACAAAGAAAGAAAAATTCTACACCAGCATCTAGCTCAGTCCTATGCCCTAAAGACCAACGGTCACAGAATAAGAAACACAAGAAGGAGACAGATCAACAGGGGATTTTACTAGAGCCAATTGTAAAATCCCCTCCAAAATCCCCTAAAGAATTGAAAATTATTTCTGAAGTTACTCCACCTTCCCAAATCTCAGTTGGTGGCTTAAAGGAGACTGTTAAGTTGACAAGTAAAAATAGGAAGAAACTAGAAGGAAAGGAGGCACACGTTCCAGAGCCCATGCATCAATCTTCCAATTTAGGAATATGGGTTTGCCAACAAAAGAAAACCCTAGAATTTACAGTTCAAGCCCACAAGATAAAGGTCCAGCCAACACAGGAGGTACAGATGTCCAGGCCTGCCCCTATCAGTAAATATAATAAAAGGAAACTATTTGAAGAAACTCCTACCCCTGTTAGCAAGTCTAAGAAATCCTCACCACCCATACATAGGACCACCAGAAGTATGGCTAAACAGGAGACAATTCCAAACATACCTTCTCCTCAAAGAGAACCTATGGATATTCCAAGTTCTCCAGACAAAGAGAGTGGCTGGGGAGCTTCCACAAGTGAAACAGAAGGATTGGTAACAATAAGTGAGACGAAAGGATTGGTAACAGAGACTTTGATGGATTTGAGGAAGGGAGAAGAAACTCAAGAGGTGGTAACTTAGGAAGCATTCACACCGAGTCCAGAAAAATCCTTGAGCAGATGAAAGATGATAGTAAAGGCTCTGAGGAGTCTGAGGAAAGAAAAAGAGGCTCAAGAGATGGTGGCCAAGGAAGTACTCACACCAAGTCCAGACCAGTCCCTGAATGAACCAACATTATTAACATAAATTGAGAGATTGAAGCAAGAAATTGAAAAATACAAAATATTGGACAGGCATATCAAGGCAGAGAATGCAGAATTGAAGGAGCAGTATGCGGAGGTCTCTGCCAAACTTAAAAAAGTATTGGGATTGGTCCATTACACTAGGGTGATTAAGAAGGAATTGAAGAGTGGAGCTTCTGGTGCTAACATTTTATAATCTAGGGAATGACAAAGGAGGGTCCAATTGTGCAGAAAGTTTTTGGGTATCAGTTTTTGATAACATTGCATGAGGGCATGCAACATCTTCAACATGGGGGAAATGTTGAGTCTCCATTTTGACATAAGATAATACCCTATCTTACCCTCTATCTAAGTCTTTTTTCCTCTTTTATAAACCTATACTGGACTATTCGCTCCCAAAACACATGCCTAATAGCTATGTCATGTCTACAAGAGGTAATTGGTGATTTAAATCATGTTTGTTTAACTTTCTTAAATTAATTCGATTGAAAGTGTTTTATTTTGTATAGTTCTAATAATTTGATTTATGAGCAGTCTATCCGGCACTACCAGACATCATGTATTACGATACTGAATCCATTCTGGTACCCAAGATAGCTTTTATCTAGTACCAACCCCATTCTGGTACCAAGACGTGCGCTATTCCGGTACTCCTTTCTCTGTTCTATTCCGGTACTAGACTCCTGACTGTGTGCAATCCGGTACCAAAACCTCTGTTTCAGGATGCACTAGTTGGACATAGATAATGGTGTAGATTTTGAGAATACAGTTGGATAGAAGCATCTGAGTCAGTTCTCCAGTTGCAAGAGACTCCATCACTCATGCACTTCATGTCATGAGGATGGAGTCGACTCCTAAAACTTCGATGTAAATCTTAATTCTGGAATTTCTCGAACTATTTATTGTTTATCCATAAATATTGGTAGTATCATCTTACCTTATATAAGGAATGTTGTGTAGAGAGGAATGTAAGAAATATATGATAAGAATCAGACAATACTCATCGTCGTCATGTATGAAGTAAAAGATTGTTGATCCAATTTACTAGCTGAATTAATACATAATATCTTTTATGTCAATTCTTGGATGTGAGTGAAAGTTTTAGTCTGTTAACTCCTTAAGAGGTTCCTTGTTGGTTCGGCAAGGGCCCATCACCCCAACTAAGGTAAACCTCATTGTATACATTATGTGTGTTTGTGTGGATAGTTTACAGCAACGTGTGTGTGTGATTAATCTTTATTTCATTTTCAGGATTGAGCATTGAGTTAATCATTTTGGATTGGTGTGTATAGGAAAGTGCTAGATTGAATATACATTTTATTATCCAATGTTGAAGGTAGCTATCTCATAATTTGAAGTGTGGGACTGATATTTTAAGTTTATAATTGTAGTATCACAAGGGACCAGGAGACCTTATCTTTCATCTTCATGTGCTGTAATAAAGCCTTTCAGTAATACTGAATTCCCCTTGTGCCGGTTTGATTGAATTACATGAAGTTGAAGTTAGTTTTTGTTTCAAGAATGGTTGGAGTTGATTGTTTTAATTACTAGAGGAGACAAGCTTCTTAAAGTTCATATTTTCAACACAAGTGCCTAAAATGAACATACTTGTTTCTCTAGTACAACATCTATTTCATTGATTGTTTGTCTAAGTTTCATTATAAAATTTCTCTTTTAGGCTTAGAGGATATTTTGAAGTATTTAGAGATCTTATAAATGGAATTTTTATGTTATTAATTATTTCCTATATGCAACAGACTTAGATAGGTTACTTGTTCTCGGTACATATGGTGTAACGACTCTTTCGATTACGAATCCTGGATTGACATTTAAATGTGTGAGATATATAGTGAACATATTTACGCACAAATAGTTGGCTATGCTTCATTCATAAGAATGTTTAAATAACAATCCATTGCATGCTTAAAGGGCCTCCTTCATCTAAATTATATATGAGAGAGGGAGAGGAGAACAATTCCCATGATGAATGTGGGATAAATTAATCTAAGTTTATAAAATTCCATAGGCATGTAAAACGCTAAGAATTCCTGAGTGGTCACCCATCCCAGTACTACTCTAGCCTGAGTGTGTTTAAATGCAGATTTCTAATGGGACCCGGTGCATTAATGCTATGTTGTACACATGTACATAAGACCAATAGGAAGCCATTACATGATTTCTATAATTAACAAATGAATATAATATTACACTCCATTCCCTATAAAAAGAGTGAATATCATGGTTTATCAAAACCACAGGCTTGAAATGTTGATTAACTGGAAAAGGTGGTTGGCCCCTGAGATCCACCTGGATCACCAGCACATTCGATGCTTGCTTCGCTCATTAAATCACCATACAAACCAAACATTTCTATTGTGTGAATTATCATGATACACAAGCACGATATTGATATCGTAGGTTGTATTATCACTCACACTAGTGGCATGCTAGTGTATGTTGATGTAAGTTGTGAGATGGCTTCGCTCATGCTTCACCATGAAAATCATTTATGCTCTTATTATTTCCTTATCAACGTTGGGTTCACCTCATGCCTTCACTCACATCGAACCAATATTGTCTTCCTTAGCCTATTACCTTCACTATTTTGAGACTAATTGTTGTTTCCTATTGCCTCTTTCCTTCCTTAGTGCTTAGGTGGGGTTCCCCATATTTTCCTCTCCTCTTCCCCTTGTTGCATGGTCACTAGTTTGGATTCATTAAATAATTTGAGGCACTTGTTTGGGGTACTCTCTTACCCTATTTTTACACGCCAAAACTTCACACCTAGGAATCTCACCTTAAGTGTCGCAAGTGTCGAAAGTGACAAATGCACCTCAGTAAGTGTCGTATTCACCTTCCCAGTTGCCGAATTCAATTTATGAGGTGTCACCACCCCTTGAAACCATGAAATCAGTTGTTCATGACCCCTAAGTCACATGGGAGGAGTAAAACCCATGATTTCTAGGTCAAATCAAACCTTTCCATTGTTGACCTTGTTTGGGAATTTCTGAAGGATGGTGCCCCCCTAGCCATATGTAGGGAGAACCGATGCTACCCTTCCCATGTATAGGGATTTGAATTTCTGGTGAATGGCACCATATCTCTCACTTCCAGGGAGCACCATTCTTGTTGAGAGAAAGGGGGGATCTCCTCCACCTTAATCTACGGGCCATCTCTTTGAGATGGGGTTGGTTATGTTCTACCCTCATGCTTGGGATTCATCCTAAGATTAGATCCTAATATCAAGGAGCCATATCCTCAACCACATCCCTCATTTTCTCATGGATTTTGTGCCTCTCAACCCTATATATTGAGGGCTTTCCAAGCTGAAGGGGGAAGCTTTGATGTATCAAACCACTGATCTTAGTAGATTCGTGAAAGGGTTGGATGAGGAGAGCTTGGATAATTGTTTCATCATCATTGATGGTTTGTAATTATTCTCTTTGGGTTCTCATTTAAATATACTTTGCCTATTTCCTTCAAGCTTGTGTATTACTGCATGTGCTTGTCTATTGTTCCTTCAATATTTGTAGATGAATTTTCTTTACCTAATCCACTAGAGTAGGATATATTTGTTTCTCTTTTCTTCCTATTACAGGTATCAAGTTGTGCCAGGGATTTTGGAGATCAAGCTCATATTGGAAGCAGCGAGGAAAAAATTTGAAACAAGGTGCATCAGACCCTTTATCCCTCTTTATTTATGATTGGTTAATTTGAATTCAAAGGGATGTTAGTGTCCATTTTTAGTGTTTTTGTCTTGGTATATGGATCTGTAACCCAATGGATGTTTCATCTGTCCACAAACAAAACATTCCATAACAGAAATTGGCGACTCCACTGGGGAGGAGATTTAACTAGTCTTTCCTTGGATTGTATAAAGTCTTTTCCTATTAGATATTGTTTGCTGCTTGATTCTGATCTATTTCCCCTTTTCTCTTCTTCATTGAAGAAATCACAAATTCATTGATTTAGTTTTCTTATTTTTTATCCTTTTGAGCAAGTTTTTGTACTTTTCAGAAGGGTGTCACTCCCCTGCAATTCACACCAGGGCGCCATGTAGCTCATTGGCATGCCCTAGAAGCCTTCTAGAGAGAACCATTATTAGATTGGTGCCCCTCCAAAGCCTCTTGTATGGTGCCATTTCCTAATTGGTTATTTTTCTCCTTCCGAACAAGGGCACCATTCCCCTTGTTTTGGTGATTTTTCCCCTTTCTTCTTTCTCTTTCTTAGTCTGATCTTGAGGAGATTTTTTCCTAAATACTCCTGATTGCATTTGAATTAGTTTTTCTAGATATTTTGACATTTGGAACTCATTTATGTTTCTCTCTTGAGTTTGAAACATTTCTCCTATTTTTGATCCCCTTGGGTTAAAAGGATCCCTTGGTTCTTCCTACCTTTGAGTTTATCTGATCTTCCTCTCGCAAAGCTTTCAGATGACTTGGTTGTTTATGACTGTTCATCAGCTACGATTTGCAAAGGTTGCTTGGTATCAAGCCTTCTTATCCTCATTAGAACATATCACCTTTATGGATGACTAGGAATCTTTTTCATACCACAACCCAACTCAATTTATGTTTCTTGTTGATCTTGTTTTGAGGATTTGCATGAGTGTTTGTGTTCTTTCTCTTTTTTATATTTTAGTTCTTGATTGAGCATGTTATATCCTACTTGTTTTCTTTTAGCTCTCATCACTTTTAATGCACTTTGTTTGATTGATTTTTTCCTCATATTTATCCATATAAAACATATATCTCTTTCATATGAAAGTTAAGAAGTGAAAATTTTGCATATCTCCTTGCATACATAATCAAATGAAGAAATTTTTCATTCATTAGGAAGATTGTTTTGGTATATGTTTCAAAAAAGAGCTAGTTTTTCATGTGTATTGCAGTTTTCAAAAACATTTTCTAAGTAGTTTGGAATCATCTTGATCCCATAATTGAAAGTTTCATAGTTTTGAGTTCTTTCTTGTGTTAAGAAGAATATAGCTCTTCTCCTTCGCATACATAGAATTCATCAGAAATAAATTACTACATATCATTGTTTTTCATTCTATTGGAGTTGAGTCTCTTACACATCAACAATTCATGTCCATGAACCATTTCAGTAAAATCCATTAAAATCAACCACTCACTAATAAAATCAACTACATTTTTTTTTGGTTTTAGAACACCAACAATAGCATAGGATTAGGGTCTTTGGACTAGGTAAAATGAGTAAATTTTCCAAGAGTACTAAACAGACTATAGAGCACTAAAGAGAGAACAAATCCAACTTTTGTATAAGCATAACATGAAACCCCTTCTCACATAGGAGCTAAACACGAGATCACATGTGGGAGAGTGACGAAGATTACCCCTCCAAATATTAACCAATCGTAGTGGACAGAGCTTATATTGGGAGTTTTTCTTGAGAAACCACTAGTTTGATTTGGTATTGGTGCTTCGTGAACTCTGAATTTGTTTGAGGTCCTCTGGAGTATTACCAGTCCACTTGTCTTCAATTCTCTTGAATAGATTCAAAATTTGATATCCTACTGATATTTTCATTCCCAACTGTCTATTGTACCCACTCGGAGACTGACTGTGAGTTGGTATCCTTAGTGTCCTTTCCTATATGCCTACAGAGGTGATTGTGGGGGGGTTCCCATGGTACCTGAAGAAGAATTTTTTATCAGACTCTTAGTACCCTTTGAGTGTGATCCCATGAAATAAAGGGTTTATTGCATTGAGAAGGGATGTTACATGGAGGTTAGGGTAACTTCTTCTCATTTCTTCACTGGTGGATTGATATCCCGTCTTCGGAAGATCCTCGGGCCTACTGTTTCCTGGTTGGTTAATTTTAGTTTTCATAGGAGTGTGCTTCTTTTACTTTCATATTCAGCCTTACGATCATAGATTTCACTATATTCATGGTATGGAACCTAACATTAAATAATATCAACATAATTTTTCTTACGAATAAATGATCGAATATCAACCTTTTGAAACCGGGAGCATAGCTCTTGGAAGTGGCCAACACATTGAAGAACCGGTCACAACCTTTGTACAAAATCTTGCATCTTATGTGAATCCTCTTTTTAATGATCCACGCATCCTACCACTCACTGATCCACCATCCACGAGATATTTTGATGCTTATTCTTCTTACTATTTACCACCTCGTTCAACCGCTACATTGTCTTTTGGCATGAACCCACCAATTTTTTATTTTCCTGAAGGACTTTGGAATTTATCTTTTTCCACAAATTATATGGTTCATATTTTTGGTGCTTCATATTTACCAAAAACATTGCTAACCCAGATAACCCTGAATCAACTACATGCGCATACATCTCCCTTCATACATGAGTCAGGTAATATTCCTACTTCACTATTTCCACACATGAACACACCAAGTGCCTTAATTGGTTGTTCCATCGATCAAATGACTATGAGTCAAGTCGTTCACACAAACAAGGTCACAAAAGATACTATGAATCCATCTCATACATCACATATCGGTACAACCTACGTTGGAGTTCATCCTTCAATGGGAGGAAAACCGTCAACTAGGGGGGAACCTTCAGTTGCAAGGCAACGTTTTACTAGGTGGAAACCTACATGGTTGAAACATCAACAAGCATGGGCAGAAACTGCTAATGTTATTCCTTCTATCCCTACTACCACTGGCATGTATCCTGGACATCCATATCCAAGAGTTGTGAATCCTTTGTGGGCTCAACCTAATCCGGTGGGAATTCCTCCACAAGGAACTTCTCCCTATCAATCCGTAAACCCCATGATTACAATGCAACAACCCCTTACATCACCATACATGGGGAAGCCAAAAGGTCAACCACATCACGTAGGAGGTCCATCTTTTCAATCACATTACATGGGCAGATATACAGGACAACCACCTTACATGGGTGGACAACCTAGGAAACCACCATACATGGGAGGAACATATAGTTTTTTCATCTCACTACAACTTGGATATGGTCCCACTGGTATTCCCACGCAATATGGTTATCACCAGTATCAACATCCTAACTGAAAACATATTTTCTTGACTATGTTACATATTCTAGATCTATCTCATTTGGAAAATGATCCCATCCTTCAAACCCCATTTTGGCTTTCCATCCCTGCCAAATTACCGCCTGAAATCTTGAAATTCGACGAAAAACCTATGGAATATCCTAACAAATATGTTATGACTTTCCATTTATGGTGTTATTCCAACTCTTTTATGGATGATTCCATTCATCATATACGTTTTCAAGGAACACTTATGGGTGCAACAACAAATTGTTATATTGAGCTTTTGTGTAACCCATTTGTCAACTTTAACTCTCTTTCCATGCCTTTCCTGATGCACTTTCAGTTTCCTATACAGTATGAGACTAGTACAGAACATTTGACCTCAATCCAAAAATCCTATTCCACCCACATATCTGATCATATTCACGAGTGGCGAAGGAGGAGATGGTTGATTAAATCTCCCATTCCAGACCAAATCCTCATAGATTGGTTCACAAAGTCTCTATTGCCTCCCATTGCTCACGATGTTGCTATGAGAAATGTTTTTATTGAGTAATAGGCTATCAACCATGTGCATTATTTGGAATTGGTTTACTCATATTCCCACACACTTTACGACCTTATCCCTCATAGTCCTCATACATCGGATGATCCATCAACACCAGCTCTAGAACTAGGTTTCATTTCAAACAACAACACTTCTTCCTCTCATGCTCAAACCTCCAAGGTGAATACAATCCAATCAACTTCATCTCAGCAACCAATAGGTAATATTAAAAACAATGGTAAATCTAAGAAACCTTATAATAAGGAGGATAATCCTAAGTATTTTTATACTCAACCGACTAGGAATCCTAAATCTCCTTGTATGATTTTTGAGAAAGACCACTACAAGAAATATTTACCGCATCGTGAGGTTGTTGCTAAATATGTGAAAGGTACCTCCCAACTATTTCAACAGTAAAATTTGGTTGCACAAAATCCTTCCCCTCTGCAAGGGGGAAACGCAAGTCATTTCCACCATGGGGATGCTTCATTGAGAACCTATGAGGTGTACATGTTTAATATTGTTAATTTCATGACTCGATAAAATACCTATGCCACTCCTCCAGGTGATCATCCTAAAGGAAAGGATATCGATCATCCATCCAGTTCCACTCCTTCTCCATATTCTAATCCTCTTTAGATTGAGAAGCCAATTTCTTACATAGCGTTGTGTCTGCTCAAGAGTGTAATTCAAAAAGTGACATTTAATGATAATTCCCACACTGCCGAAAAATACAACATCATTGAATATTTGGCACAAGTGCCTTGTGCCATGTCATCCCTCGAAGTTCTACAACACTGTCATAGTCAACGTAGAACCCTATTGCTATCCATTAGAGTCATGGATCGGGAGGATTCGAACCTGATTACATTTAATATGGATTATTTGAAGGAGAGGGTATCCCACCACTTAGAATTCAAAACTAAAGTTTAGGTTAGTGGAAAAACCATCCATTGCACAATTTTGGATGAGGGAGCCTCCACTTGTGTCATTTCTTTACCTTGTTATATATCCCTTGGTTCTCCTACACTTAATCAGTCTCCTACCATCCTAATAATATTTCATGGACGTGGTTTCCAACCTCTTGGAATCTTGCAATCTTTCATTGTGATGTTGAAGGGTGAGATTGTTTCAGTCGATATCGAAGTGATTGATGCACCTCTAGATTATAATTTGTTACTTGGTCATAGTACTATGGTTTAGACTCAATGTGTCTGAATATTTTCCTACTCGGAGCTTTTCTAATCCTATTCCTTTTGTTGCTGATACAGACGGAGAAACCTCGTTTCCTTTAGGCCCTTTGTCCTTTTATTCAAATCCTCTGTTGCTTCCCTTTCCTCCCAGAGGCTCAGTCCTAGTCTCCCCAGTTCGAACCCCTTATCCTCCTAATTCTCCTCCACCTCATATCCCTATGGCAGGTGTCAATCCCCCTGTAAACAGAATGGATGCCATAATGGCTGCAAGATATGCCCCTCTAGTCCTACCTTAGCTGATGAATGCTCTCCCTGCTAGGTATTACCTAAAATATATGCCTAAGTTCACCGGAGAAGAAGACATAACTGCTGAAGAGCACCTTCCTACCTTCTACAATTATGCAGACAATCTAAATATTCAAAATGAAGACGTCTGGATGAGAGTCTTTGTCCAGAGCCTTGATGGTGAGCTTAGGAAGTTGTTTAGGGGATTAACCCCTAGATCTATTGCTAGTATTTAACCCTTAGATGATGTTTTCTTGAGCCAGTGGGGGGAAAAGAAAGATTTCATGTATTATATCACAAATTTTGGATCCCTGAAGAGAAAAGAGGGAGAATTTGTTTATGATTTATCCAAAATATTCAACAATATGTACAATAAGATCCCTACTGAGATAAAGCCTACATAATCCTCTGCCAAAATCACTTATTCTAGTGCTTTTGACCCCGATTTTTGCCTCCTGCTTAAGGAGAGAAGAGATACTTCCCTGGATCATATGCAAGATGCAAACTTGGAAGTAGAATATAATATATTGGTAGTTGACAGACTTAGGAGAAAAGCTGACAACGACATAGGAAGAGGAATATCCGAGGCCTCAACCTTTGGTTCTTCTGCATCCTACCCTACAGTATATGAATTAACCAAGATGGTGAAGTCCATGTCTGCAAAAATGGAGAAGATGAAATTCAAAGGGAAGCAAGGTTATAAGAATGTCCCAAATACTAATAACAGAGGCAGCTTCAGGAGGCTGAATAACAATGATCCTCAGATTATGCCAAAGGAGCATAGGGATAGAGATAGAAGCGATCAAAAAATCTAGACTTCACTTCAAAATAACCTTGTTATTGATGAGGAAAGGGATGAAGAGGAGCTTGACCCTGATATTCACTGTATTAGAGACACCTCCCCATTTCCCCATTTGACTCAATCCGCATACGAGGGATCCCTCCTAAACAGTCAAATAAATGAGCTAAGAAAGGGTGAAAAGGCCGATACCAGTCCCAACAAGTGAAACCTCCAGTCCAAGAGGAAAATAGAAGAGTTTGACATCCCTGCTCAGCCTCCCAGAGTAGAGAATCCTACTAAGCATGCAACGAATACCATTAAGGAAAAGAAAGCTCAGAATCCCTCACCAATAGCCAGAGACCCTGTCCCAAAGGTGAGATAAATTCTGAAACCCCCTTCCTCTTTTAGCTTTGACCATGAAATTCAGAAGATCAGAATCCCTGTCCCCCTGGCAGAGCTAGTCAAGCACAAAGACTTCAAAAGGTCCCTCTCTAAGTTGTTGCAACCCAAACCACCTTGTCATTCCACATACTCAGTAAACCTCCAAGATGAAAATCCTACAGTCATCTTAGGTCCTATGGTAGAAGAAAAAGATGATTGATCCCCTCCCTTCTACACATCCCTAAACATACATGACAAGGTGTTCCACAACTATCTGATGGATTCAGGGGATTCCCATAATCTCCTGCCCAAAACTATCATGGAAGAATTAGGACTAGAACTCAAAAAGTCTTATCATGATTTGTATTCTTTTGACTCAAGGAGAGTGAAATTTCTTGGGGTCATCAAAGATATGGTGGTAACCTTGTTTTAGCTGGCCATGAAAAGTGTGGTCATGGATACCGTGGTGGTTGATGTTCCTCCAAAGTTTGGCATGTTGTTGTCAAGATATTGGATAAAATGACTTGGGGGAACCTTGCAGATGGACCTCATATATTCGACCATTCCAATCTTTCGAGGGGAGCATAGGATACTGTACAAAGAAGCTCAATTGGCCTACATTATAAGTGATGAATATGATCCTACCAATCATCCTATCTTTTCCTTTGATACAGATTTGCGTTCCAGTCTGTTGCAACTCACTGACACTCCTTAGCCCCCTCTTGAAATAAGAAAGCCTATTTCTCTCTGTGAAGATTCTCCTCCTATTACCTCTCTTTGGAAAATTTTCTTTGATGGAGATTCTTCTAAAGACGGTGTTGGTGCTAGGGTAGTTTTTGTTTCCCCTGCTCAAGAAACCACATCTCTGTTGTACAAGTTAGAATTTGAAGCTACCAATAATGTGGCAGAGTATGAAGCTCTTGTTTTAGGCTTAAGGGCTACAAAGGACATGGGCATTGAAGAGATATCTTTGTTTGGAGATGCTGAACTGATTATCTAAGAGATAAGAACATTTATCAGGCCAAACACCCTCGTCTTAGGAGTTACAAAAATGAATTATGGGACCTCATTGACAGTTTTTTCCTAGCTTTCAACATATCATTTATTCCAAAAGGAGAAAACATTGTGGTTGATTCTCTGGTTGTTTCATCAAGAAATTTTAGAGTTCCTCTGCCACCTAAAATAAAGTACGATATAGAAGTGAGATATAGACCCTCTATACTTGACAATGTCAAGCATTGGAAAGTGTTTGAATATGATCTTGAAATCAAAAGATTCTTGGAGACTATTGACGAGTTTTAAGCATTACATATTGATCAAGATCTTGATCCTGAAATAAATCCTCATACTGGTTCATTTCTGAAAAAAACATTTGACCGTGATATTGTTTAGTTGCCCAGCAATCACATTCCAAAAGGACTAGTTTCTTTGAAAATATTATTTAACAAAAATGATGTGGTGATGAAGGGTAAAATCTCAAATGGTGATGTTGGTGCGGCTGAGTGGAACATTGGAACTGATAAGGAGACAAAGTTTGTCAAATTGTCAAGTAGATTGAGAAGAAAGCAGAGGGTTGAGTATGATGAGTTATTAAAGGAATTTGTTGATGTTTTTTCTTGGACCTATGAAGACCTCAGAACATATGACACAATTTTCATTGAGCATAAGATTCCACCGAAAGAGGAGGCCAAACCATTTAGGCAGAAATTAAGACAGATAAAACCTATGTTGTTTCCTATCATGGAAAGAGAGGTAAAGAAGCTACTAGATGCCCAAATTATCCTACCCTTGAGATATTTAGAGTGGGTGGCCAACCTGGTCCTGATAAGGAAGAAGAGTGGGGAAATCAGACTTTGTGTCGATTTCATAAACCTGAACATGAGCTCAAATAAAGACAACTACCCCTTGCCAAAAATGGAACATATATTACAAAGGGTAACTGGAGCATCAAGGATATCCATGATTGATGGATTTTTGGGCTACAATCAAATGTCGTTCCTACCTGAGGACAAAGAAAAAATGACCTTCACCACTCCTTGGGGTACGTTCATGTATGCCAAAATTCCCTTTGGATTGATGAATGCAAGGGAGACCTTTCAATGACCCATGGATATAGATTTCATTGGAGAAAGGGACAAGTTCATGGTCATCTATCTGGATGACATTATAGTTTTCTCCAAGTCTGACAGAGAGCACTGTGAGCATTTGACAAGGGTGTTACTAAAATGCAGAAAGTTTGGTCTCTCCTTAAATCCCCAAAAATCTTTGTTTTCCATGAAGGAGGGAAAGTTGTTGGGTCACATAGTATCAGTCGAAGGAGTCAATATTGATCCCAGCTGAGTTGAAGAAATTAAAACCTTGTCACTCCCAAGATATAATAAAGAAGTCCAATCTTTCCTGGGAAAAAATAATTTTCTGAGGAGGTTTGTTTCCAATTTTGCTGAGATGGAAAAGCTTATAACAGCCATGTTGAGGAAGGGAAATTAAGTTAAATGGACTAGTGAGTCTCAAAATTATTTTGATCTGATAAAGAAAGCCTTGGCTGAGGAACCCATGCTTATCAGTCCCAATTACTCAAAGGATTTCTTTATTTTCTCATTTGCTTCATTTGACACTGTAGCGGTTGTTTTGTTACAAAGGAATGTTGAAGGTTTGGAGTAACCCATCTCCTTTTTCAGTTGGGAATTAAGAGATGCTGAGGTAAAATATGACATGATGGAAAAGTAGGCCTACGCTTTGGTTAAATCTCTCAAGGCTTTCAGATTCTATGTCCTGCAGTTGAAAATCAATGCATATGTCCCTTCAACTGCTATGAAGAAAATTGTCATTCAGCCGGACATAGATGGAAGGAAGAGCCAATGGATTGCCAAAATCCTTGAATTTGACCTGGAGATAAAGACCACCAATTTGATTAAAGGTTAAGGTTTATCTAGACTGTTGGTCGAATCTAATTGCAAATCCTTGGGGGTAAGCTTCATCAACCAATGCTTAGAAAATCAACAGGCTGGACCATATGATACAAATGCTCAAGCAGAGCCCCCATTAGCAGGATCCCCTTGGTACAAGGATGTCATATATTTTATAAAAGCGTTGTGGCCCCCCGATGGAATGAAAAGGAACAAGGCAAGAGATTTAAAGATAAAAGCCATTAAATACTGCCTTGTTGGTAAAAATTTATATTGGAAAGACCCCCTGGGGGTACTTCTAAGATGTTTAGACCCACACGAAGCTCAAAGTATTATGTCGTACTTTCATGATAGTTCGTGTGGGGGGCATCACTTATGGAAAATGAAGGATAATAATATTCTCAGGGATGGTTATTTCTAGCCCACTTTGTTCACTGATGTTTTCACAAAATTCAGAGCCTGTGCTAAATGATAGAGCTTCTCAGGAAAGTAGCAACTAAATACCCTGCCATTGAAACCTGTGATTGCTTTAGGGACCTTCCAATAGTGGGGCCTAGAGTTCATTGGGGAGATTCATCCTGCATATAGCGGTCATCATAGATGGATCATGACAGACACATATTATTTTACCAAGTGATTAGAAGTTATCCCCACAAGGAGCGCGTCCCACAAGGTAATCATCATATTTCTAGAGGATATCATAGCAAGGTTTGGTTGTCTAAGAAAAATTGTCACCGATAACGTTGCATCTTTGAAAGCCAAACCATTGATCTAATTCTGTGAGCAGTTCAAAATTGCGTTGATCTGATCTACCCCCTACGATCCACAAGGCAATGGATTAGCTGAGTCCTCTAACAAAATCCTCATCAAAATCATCAAAAGACTGTTAGAGGACAACAAGAAAGCATGGGATTCAAAGCTCAAATTTTCTTTGTGGGATGATAGAGTGACAACTAAATGGTCCTTGGGCATATCTCCTTTCTAGCTTCTATATGGGACTGAAGCAATTTTTCCCTCTCAGCTCGCCTTGCTAGTAGCAAAGTTCTTCCAAGAATGCCAGTAAGAGCCCAATGATATGATCAGGAGGATTCATCAGCTGGCAGAAGTACAGTAGATGAGAGAGCAAGCGATGGACATAGCACATGACCGTCAACAGAAAATCAAGCAGGCCTTTGCAAGGAGAGTAGAAAAGAGGATTTCCAGCTGGGAGAGCTAGTGCTCAAATGGGATGTGCCCATACAATACAAGGGCAAGCATGGTAAATTTGAGGCCCTTTGGATCAAACCCTTTAATATTTTTGAGACGTTTCCCAATAATACTTATAGCTTACAGAATCTAGAGGGTGGTGATGTTTTTGTTGGCCCTGTAAATCGACACTTCTTGAAAAGGTTTTTTGTTTAAAAGTCGTAGCCAACATCCCACCATTGTAAATATCATTCATGTTTTATGTTTATTCTTGTTCTAAATAGGAAACTCCACAACCCAAAGAAAGGCACTGGATTTGTGCATTCTTGGCATCTCGCAGGGAGCATGCCATTCCCCGTGGAGCCAAATCTTAGCGATTAATCTTGTCATGTTCTAGTGGATGGTGATTTTTGCCTAGGTCTTTTCCCCCCTTTTGTGCAGACCCGGTCATAGATTTCTCCTCCCGGTGTATATTTTCCTTTGTTTTTTTCATTCATCCTTTGGTTGACTGGTTTTCCTTGTCGAAATTTGTCTGAGAGATATCGACCCTGAGTTTTTATGTTCCCCCTATGGCTGATTACTTCTCTTTTTTCCTCTATTACCGAGTATTTGTTTTTTCCCAAGTCCTAACCATGTCGTCCAAGTCTTCATTATTGTAGGTCGCATCACTAAGAATGCTCTTATATGGAATCAAACGAGCATGGGAATCAGGATTTCAAATGTTGAAATATTGTGCATCAAGGATTGTGAAATCTCGACTCGTGAAGGGGAAGATCTAGGTCATCCATTTGTAATAATAAGGGGGTCATTGATTTGTCTTCAGTGATTTCAAGAATCCAGAGTTCGATTTCTCGTCACCAAGTGAACCCATAGCCTGAAGCCCCGAAATGAAAAATCCCAATTTTGTGATTTTGCAAATCAAAGGTTTCCCAGGAGGAGCATCTCTTTCTCCTGAAACACAAAATCGTGAAAGCACCCAGAAATTGGGCCCACGGTCCTAGCACCCGGTCACAAAGGAAGAAGGTCTGGTAAAAGGGGCTAGCGCTCATCACATAGTCAAAATTTCGTATTGTCAAGGGAACGATCATGTCCATCCAACTCAAAGCGAGTCTGACCGTCGATCTCAGTGACCATTTTGTGATTTCGGGAATCATGATTTTGAAGCCAAGGTGGGGTGAAAAATACCTAAATGAGAAACCCCAAAACATCATGTGCGACAAGAGTGAGGTCATGGCCCGCAGTCACATGGGGCGGCTGAAAAGAGACACACGAAGGGGGTCGAGAGCATTTGTATTAACATCATAGGAAGGCAACATGGTTTCAAGATGTCAAGTTTAACTTAATAAGTCAAGAGCATCGCCTAAGAGAATTCATGGAAATCTGGGATCATCCCAATCCCAATAGAGACAGTTAATGAAGCCGAAGAAGGTGGTCAAAACCTTGTTTCAACCATAAATAGGTAGCATGGAAGCACCAGTCATGGAGGCGGGCTGTCAGCCCAAGGTCACCTTGTCATGAAAATTTCCTGCAAAAAACCTTATTGTCTTAGATTTGCATCTGACAAAGGAAAGCCTGTGCAGTCTGATAGAAGGAGAAGAAACACAAATATTTGAGTGCATGGGTCCAATTGCATCCCTGGGGGATGTTATCAATTCTGATTATATATACTCATGTTTTATATCTTGTAAGTGTCGATGGTTGAGCTAAGCTCTCGATTTCTAAAGTTTTAGCAAAGCCTCTACTTCTTTGGTTATGATATGTATTTGAGACTTTTTTTTTAATGAAATTTAGTTTCCTTTCATCTTTGTTTAACTATTGCGTTAAAACACTCAGGCATGGAGGATCCAGTCGAGGGTAGTTGTGTTTTTGTGATGGAGTTTTTATCACGGTGACGTTACAACCAGTTTTAACCAGTTTCTTGTGTTCACTTTTTCCATTGATGCTGAGAGCTCGGGCATGGATGATCCAGTCGAGTCGATGTGACTGTATTGTAATGTATTTTTGATTGCAGTACTGTCATAGAGGTTTCATTTTCTTGAAATTATGAATTCAAGAGGATCTTGTATTTGAATCTTTTCCTCCTTAGGCTACTAGAAGACTGGATGTCCACAGTATATCATTTCATTCTCCTCAAATTCTCCCCCCTACTCACCACCATACTGCAATTTACTGACTGAAGTTATATCAAGACCTCACTTGCCTATGCATTCCAGCCAAATTTTTTGTGTTAGAACGATATAATCTTGAGACTATGTCCATTAGACCACCCATAAATTTATTCATTGTGACATACAAATTGATGGGTACTGGGCTTACCTCTGTCGCAATCTAGAGGTGACTTCTAGTGCTAACACCAAGTATGGTTATTTACCAGGGAATCCATTTCCTCTTTCGATCCTTGCTCCCACTTGTTTTTGATGTCTACATGCATTGCCTCTTCATAACATTCTTGTTTACCATAATCAATCAAGAATAAATAGTACAATGAAGGAGAGTATCATTCAATGGGTCTAATTAACTTGGTAGATATTCTAACAACACATGTAGGAGTTTGAGGTACCTGTTGATCCTTTTGTTGTACAATATGATTTTCTGGTACCTTTGGAATTTCATTTTCAATGATCTCATCAGGCACTGTGTATTCTGGTTTTTCTCTTTCCTGTTTCTTTCCCTGCAATTGATCTTTGTACATGACCTTCTCATTGAATATGAAATATTTACTCTTAACGATTTTGTTATTTTCATAATCCCATAAGCGATATCCAAAATCATTAACACCGTATCCAATAAAGGTACACTTCTTGAATTTTTCCTCAAGATTTTTTCTATTTTCTTTATCAATATGGACAAATGATTCACAACCGAAAGTCTTCAAAAAATAATATTTTACATTTTTACCTGTCCATGCTTCCTATGGAATTCTACCATCCAAAGATCTTGAAGGTCTTATGTTTATTAAGTAAACATCAGTATCTACAGCATCTGCCCAAAACTGTAAGAGAAAACCAACATGCAATCTCATACTCCTTGCGCGCTCCATGATTGTCATGTTCATCTTTTCTGACACACCATTTTCTTGTGGTGTTCCTAGAACTGTCTTCTCTCTACAAATACCATGGTATGAACAGTAATCATCAAAATCCTTGCTGCAATATTCACCTCCATTGTCTAATTTGAGACACTTCAACCTTTTTCCTATCTCATTCTCAACCAAATCTTTCCATTTCTTAAAACTATCCAAAACATCATTTTTTTGTTGAATGCAATAAACCCAAGTTTTTCTAGTTGCATCATCAATAAAAGTGACATAATAACAAGA
>ML813873.1:70477-101632 GCA_009831015.1 Picea engelmannii
ATAGGTTTACATCATTAATGATCATAGGGATGACGAAAATAATGTGTAACACACCTTCTCACATCTTCATATTAAATAATCTCTTCATTAGAAATACCTTATTGGACGCTGAGGGTTTTTCATACAGTTTATCCAATGCTTCCATCAACTCCTTCATTGTCTTTTCCTTCAAAATATTGAAAGCCACTGACGCTGTCAGGATCAATCGTATATTTCCTAGTGCCTTGATATCAAGAACCTCCCATTATTCATCCTTCATGGTTGTCGACTTCTTTTATATTCCACCCAATGGTTGGAATCGATCCTTCTCATATAAATAATCTTCCATTTGCATCTTCCATAACTAGTAGTTTTGGTCACTAAATTTATCGACCCCAAACTTTCCATCTTCCGCCATTTCTCCTACTCAAACCAGGAACCCTCTTTTCATGTGAGTTAGCTTTTTCTCTGATACCAATTGTTAGAAAAACATGATTGTAGATAAATAAAATAAAAAAAAATCGGAAATAAAACATAAAAAGATACATAATACAATAGATACACAGATATACGTGGTTCACCTAGTGTGGGATACGTCTACCAGAGAAATTGACAGGTTATTCTTTATTATTATCCAACAAATGAAGGGATACAACCTACAACACACCCATTGTAACTTCCTCTTCTTCTCTCACGGTCTCTTAAATCAGAGTACAATATTCACAATGATCCATAACCACAATAAATTTCCCTCATAAAATAAGGTTGCCTTCTAGGGAAAAAATTCCTAACATAACTTACATTGTCAGATATAGGACATTATAATGAATGGTCCAGATTTGCAATGAAATTAAAATATACATTTACAAGGCAATTTTTCCTTTGGGGGCTTCGCCCCCGAAACCTCACTGGGGTCCGCTTGTCCCCAAACCCCACAAAGGGGGTAACCCCCCTATGAACTCCCCCACGTAGAGGAGTGTACATTATTATGGGGTGTGAAGTATTGATGGGTTATAAACACTATTGAAAAGAAAGACCTATGAATCAAGAAGATAATCAGGCTCCACAAACAAAGGGTGGAACTTGGATGAAGATTATGTTCCTGAACTAATGACCATGTGTGTCTCTTGCATTCACTAGATGCATGTAGTGCACGAAAGAGACCCTATGAATAACATCTAATAAGGAAAAATGTTAACAATGAAGAGGAAAAAACCAATAAGAATAATGGCATCCAAGAAACTACAAAAATCCCAATGTGTGAATAGATTTGTTGTCGTCGAACATAAGGGAAATCCCCCAGTCAGTGACCAATGAGGAGATGTTGACAGTTGGGTTCAAGGTTACCTACCCATAATGTAACTCAGACCAGGGTTCATTGTAGGACTACAACTTCATGTGACTCTGAGAAACACTAAGGGTATGGTCGACACACAAAGTCAAGAGTTCCGAGAAATGGTCAACATGGGCTTGTAGACATCCTTTGAAAAAGAGAATGAGACATATGGAGGACTCTAGTAGCATAGAATATATAATGAAACTTTGTGATGCAGGAGGCACCAATCAAACTATCCATAGGGACTAAAAGAGTAACCAGTCGGAGGAGTAAAATCTATGTAATGAGCTCAACTTCATAAGGTCATTCTAAACCCAAACTTTGGATGACATGTTGACTCAAAAGTTTTTTCTTTTTTCAAAGGTGACATGATTGATGCCAACATGAGATAATATTCTTTTCCCGACCATCTTTTTTTGTTTTTTCATAGACAAATGAATGCTATGATATAAGAGAGGAAACAGGTGTTGCGAGTAAGCAATTGGTTCCAATAGTGGAACATGTCTATGCTCAATGCAAGGAGGTGCATGCAGGACGTGGAAACTCGAGGGAATGTTTCCTCTTGGGGTACAGGGTGTCAAGTTGCAAAGGATATAAAAAAGGCTTTGCTTGTCTAGGGATGCAAATTGTTGAGGTAGTAGGATTATAGAGAGAAAGAGAGAACCTAAAATAGGCTCAATACTGCAAGCATGATAATGGAGTGCAATTACAACTTAACACCAAAGAATGTCCCTTTTCAAAAATTTAGTCCCCTAGGCCCGAAAAAGTATAAAACAATACCCAAGAGAACTCTTCTAGTCACTAGTGACTAGAGTATTCCTTTTTCAAAATTAGGCTACTTGGTTCGAAAAAGGGTTAAACTTACACCAAATATGCATCTTTTCAAATCCAATTAACAAGTGTGAAAGAGACAAGTTCACTCAAATTTATTTCCACTTAATGGAGTCGAAAAAGAGCTTAACTAAGACTCGGTGGAAATCCCATAGGTATAGGTTAGAATGTTGATGAGTGAGAATATGAGGTTCAAAGGTAAATTCATATTGCAACTATAAGGGACTCTCGGTCTGATGGAAAAAATATCTTCATGGGCACCGTATGACACTAATGTTCTAACTAGGGCACCCATGTTTGGTAAGCCTCTACCATTCACTAACGACACTTCTAGTAGCAGAAAGAAGGTTATGTTCCACTAACAAATGGGTTCTTACCTTAGTAATATGAATTACAGTGATAGGATAATGCAAGTCTGCAAAATGGAGTGACGACCTATCCTATATGCTTGGTAAAAGAAAATACCTGCCAAAGTCACAAACATGTGACATGACACTAGAAACCACAAGAATCCCTAGATAAAACCACCAAAACCAACTCCTTCCACTACTCTATTAGTCCAATAGGTCAAAATATTGCAAAACCTATGAAAAGTGGGTAAATTTTTTCTACAAATAGTAAAAATAACCAGTCTTACAATACCAATTAAGTTTTTAACCCACGTAGTGCATTTTGGAACAATTTCCCCACAATCTTCAAGTGTTGATTGTAGGAGCTACGAGCGACAGAATTGAAAACCGTCTGGACCAAGTAAGTATTATTTCCCTCCTCTTCATTTCAAATTGATTAGATTTTGAATTAGGTCTCATTTTTTGAGTTTTTTAAGACACAATTTAGGAATTAGACTGTACGCGGGCTATAAATCATCGGTTCATGTACATTGAGGAATGTACATGGGAAAGGAAAATCCAACCCTCGTATATTCATCTGTACACACGATTGTTACCACCATATCCCACATACAAGTCTGCAAATTGTTTTTTTTAAATAATTTTGACTCAAAAAATGGAATTTTTCTTGCAGGATGGTGCTTGAAGGGAGATAAATAAAGCACAAGGAAGTTGATGCTGTAGTGGAAAGAGATCCAGGTGCCTAATTAACATTAAAAATGTGTTGTATTTACAATTTTTGGGCTCTGAAAGGGATGAGGGATCAAGTGATACTGCTCCAAATGATGGTGAATGTTTGGGATATGGATATAGAGGCCTTCAACCTCGATGGGAAACCATTGAAAATTGAAGTCGAGGATATCTATTTTCTTACAGGATTGTCTCATCGGGTTGAGGTGGTGAACCTCAAAGACGTAGGAGATGAGAGTGGCATGAAAATAGAGGAATATATTTCCACTCTTTCTGTTCCAGGTACCGAAAAGGTAGGGAGCCAACTCCTCATTAGGGCGATCAACAATCTGAGTTTGAATATTGTGATTCTCATGCTTACTCAGATCATGGGATCAACCTCATTGCATTAGGAATCAAGGCCTCTGGTTTTCTATTTAGTGGAGAGATTATGAACCACAGTTTATAATTGGTGCACCTTACTACTTGCTAATATGAAGAGCCAGTTGATAGTCTGCAAACAAGCTAGGAAGAAGAACTTCGGGTTCACATCTATCTTGTGTAGTTTTTTCTTTGACCGAGTTCTAGGATTGAGCCCTAGAGTCAATATTGTTCCACATAGACCATGTGATCCAGCCATGTCATGGTGGATAGAGGTGATGAGTTGTTTGGGAGGTGGTAGGGTGCCAACCCCCTACAACGATGAGTTCTTCTTCTAGTGGTGTCGGTAGGTAATAGCCCTAGAAAACTACCCTTATGCAAGGATCGACTACATAGGAGATCTGGACATGCCATTTCCACCAGGCTTTGCCTATGGTGATGTAGGTACGAAACAAATTTCAAATATATTTCATTTTTTTGTGTTTTTCAAAAAGAGTAAAAGAAACGAAAATATTTTTGGATGGTGTCAAGTATTTTAACAAAAAATCTTTCTTGTGTAGACATAGGTTCACGAAGACCAAATGGATTCCCAAAAAACTGATGGAGGAACCGAGGGGATGAGCCAGTGGGAGGATATGCATAAAGAGTGCTTCAAAATTTCCAGGGCATCCTCTCTCATTTGACGCATAAGATTCTGATGGTTCAGGTAGAGGATCTGCCAGAGGCGATGCAAAGGAAGGTGTCGGGTGTGCCTCGTGCATGGGTGTCACTCTTTGCACATCTTGCAAATGTCATAGTATGCTTTCATGGCACACATCCAATGCCACAAATGTATATGTCATGGTCATTGTATCGATCAAATGTACATGTATTTTGAGGGTGTGAGCCCTATTTTGTACTATAAGGCCATATTTTTGGAGATATGAAATATATAAAAAAACCTTGGTCTTCGACTTTACTTATGTTACAATGTGTATATTGATAAATGTGTTTTATTTACTTTAGTTATGTGAAAAATGACAATCTAAAACATAATTATCATATGTATCAGATACATAATTATAACTTCTAGGTATGTGATTATAAGTAATAAAATCAAAATGTCATTCCAAAATTCGTACCCGTGGGAATCGTTGGAGTAGAGTAGGGTCTCGCACATGGTAACTAGTGTTCAACTAGCATACTACTAAGTGGGAATCCATGCGAACTTCTAAAGAACTAGCACCATGTGAAATGGCGTCATGTAAAATATTTATAATGACCCTATATTCAACCACATTATTCTTTGATGGCCCTAAACATATGCCACCTGAAGACACGAGTTGGCCCTCATGTGAGTAAATGACCTAAGCAGTGGAAGCCAAGTTTTGTGTATGATAACTCACATTTTTTGTGAATCCTAAGTAAACTAAAGACTTTGTTGACATCTGCCAACCAAGGAAAAAATTGATAAGCAAGTTGATGACATAAAAGAAAATATATATATATATATACTAAGCTACACTAGTATACAAAGAGTTGCACCCAATCTTGGGGCTCAAGATTAATATCTTTTCAAGTAGATCCCATTTCTGGGATTAGCCAACATATTCCATTCCTAGGATCCTTTTTCTAAGATACGTCGCATGATATAAAGACCGTGCCACATGGGGTTGAACTTGTCTACCCCTAGTGGTTCTTTGGCTTGGTCATACAAGAGGACCAAGTTCCCCTCAGCGTACTGCCAAGGACAGACATAATTATCAGACTAGACCTTGACACGTCCTTTATTCACTTCGATATCCATAGATGCATCACGAAGCTGCTCACCTAGGATCTCTAGATGTATGAGGTGTTCTTGGAGATTGGAAGTGTCAAGTAGGAGCTTATCTGCCAGTCTAAGTGAAGGTATTTTTCATTCAATGGGAAGGATCGACTCCATGCTGTGTAATAACTGAAAAGGAGAAGAAAGGGTGTAAGTCTTAACCGAGTTTCGGTATGCCAAAAGTGTTGGGTAAAGCATTAGATGTCAGTCATATTTTCTCTACCTGGCATGTTTCTACAAAATGTTCTAGAGACTTGTTCACCGCCTCTACTTATCCATTTTCCTTAGGATAGTAAGGGGAAGAATGACCATGTTTGAAGCCCAGTTTTGATGCTAACTCTTTCATCATTTCATTCTAAAAGTGACTTCCATGATCAGTGACAATATCCCTCAGGGTTATGAACTAGGATATAATTTGATTGAACACAGAAAATGTTGCAGTATTACCATCGGATTTAATCTTAGGCATGGCCTCTACCCATTTATTAAAGTAGTCTATGACCACGATAATATGTTGATGCCCCTGAGCTGAAGTTGGGTTGCAATCCACAAAATCCACCCCCCCACTTTGTGAAGGGACCAATGGTGATGACCAGGTGAAGAGGGGCTTGATGTAAACAAATTGTTTGAGTGAACACCTAGAAAGGGTGAAACTTCTTGATCGCTTTGACACAATATTTAAAAATTGACGGCCAAAAATAACTAGCTCGCAATATGTTTTGGGTTGTTGCAAGACCAGATAGATGACCACCACAATACCCAMTGTGACAATGATTAAKAATTTAATAAGCCTCTTTGTGAGTCAAGAAACAATGCAATATATTATCTATRCCTCAGTGATACAAAGTTTCATTGATGATAAGGTAGTTCTTATCTTGATATCATATACGTCATCGATCATCTCTCGATATATGTTGAGAGAACTTCAAGGTTTGAATATATATCAAAATGTCTCCATACCAATGGTCTGAATATGAGATAAGGAAAATGTGTTCATCTCTGAATAAACAGACATGAATGACGACCTCATACAATTGAGGGAAGTCCGATATTAAATTGGAAAAAACTAGTGATTTCTTGGATTTCACCAAAGAAAAATCGAGCTCAAACTCTTGCGAAATGAGAATCCATTTATTGTATTTTCCCCCTATGATACAACTAGTAAGGACGTATTGAAAAGGATTGACATTAGAAACTATGGTATTTTTTCAAATAAATATATAGTGTTGCAATCTTTGAACCGCATGTACGACAGCCAAAACTAGCTTCTCAACATGAGACTACTTGAGTTCAAGATCGACTAAATTTCGACTAAGGTAGTAGACAACATGATCATGGAACTCATCATCCTCTTGAACTAAAACCATACTAATTTTCCCTTCCAACATGGTGATATAAAGAAAGTAATATTTGTTGTAGTTTGGAGGCTTTAGCAAAGGCATCGACATCAAGGCTTTCTTAAGATCATCGAAGGATTCCTGGGCTCGCTCATCCCATATAAACGAAGTTTCTTTATTAAAGAGATGAATGAAACCCTTAGTAATATTGGCATAGTTTACTATAAACATATGTAGAAGTTATATTTCCCTTGTAAACCTTGAAGCTAACAAATTTTGCACAGGGGAGGAAATTGAAATATTGCCTCAACCTTTAAAGGATCCAGCATGATCCTAGTCTCAAAAACTAGTAATCCTAAAATACGACCCAACCTAATGAAAAAGATTCACTTATGAGGGTCTAAATGATGCGATAATAGTGACATCCCTCAAAAAATAGTCTAAGGTGGGTAGATTGATCCACTCTTTTGCGAGAGTGAGTAGCGAGATCATCAAGGTAGGCTTCGACTATATGCTTGAGATCATGAAAAATGAAGGTCATGGCTTGTTGGAAGGTTTCTCCAACATTTTTAATACAGAAAGGAATTTTACGGTATGAAAAAGTACCCCAAGGAAAAATAAATGTTGTCTTATGTTGATACTTGAGTTTAATCCGAATTTGGTTGTATCCTCAAAATCTTTCCATAAAAGAAAAAACCTCACTTCCTGCACACTCATCGATAATATGATCAATGAAAGATGTCAGGAAGTTTTCTTTAGGACAGGCCTTATTCAGGTCTCTAAAATCCATACTTACATGGATGGTTCCTTGATTCTTATTTACAAGAACATGATTGGATACAAATTTAGTCAAGGGAACCAAGTAGATAAAACCAACATTAAGCAGTTTTTCCATCTCTTCCTTAATAGCAGGGGCCTTCTTAGGATTAACAACTCTAAGTCATTGTCAAACATGTTTAGCGTGTAGATAGGTTTTAATATCATGTTAAAAAATATGAGGGTCAATTCTTGGATTTTCTTCATATGACCAAGCGAATGCATCACAAAATTCTTTGAAGATATTGGTGTAGATCTGAATTTCTTCAGGCTAACAATCTGCACCAATATATGCATTTACAATTTTACCAAGAATGCGAGAGATTTCGATCATGACGGTAGGATAAATTCTCATCATGCTTCGTTCGTCATAAATATTGTGCGTATCAAGTGGAACTACGACGTGACCAGCTATCTCACTCAAGGTAGATATAAAATCATCTTGTTTGATAATAACAAGCTCTGTGAGGAAGTAAGAGGGATGATTCATATCATCCCATGGCCTATCTGAAACATTCAAGGCCTCTAAGATCGCTTCATCTAAGGTAATGTATCATCAAGCCAATCATGTGAGAAATATGATGAAGTGGACCATACGAGATTAACAACATGATCCTCCTTGTCTGTCTGCGAG
The DNA here is from genome assembly GCA_009831015.1 of Picea engelmannii. Lineage (NCBI taxonomy): Eukaryota > Viridiplantae > Streptophyta > Pinopsida > Pinales > Pinaceae > Picea > Picea engelmannii. The sequence continues at coordinate 78,654 of ML813873.1, forward strand.
GAGACATGATCTGAGTGGGCAGAAGATTCAACAACAACCTGATATGCTATCTATGCCGCCGATAGTTGCATTTCCATTCCAATATGTGACTGACCTTGAGAAGACATGGTCAAGGAAGGTAGGGTCCAAGGATCATTAAAATACGAAGTACAGAAAGGAACAAACCACATTGACGAAGCATACCTACTGGAAATGGTATAAATGTGATGAATTGGTGACATGAAATCAAAGTTACCCATAAGGGAGGAGTACATTCTAACACCAATATCCTTAGTTTCCAGTTGAGAATTGTCAATCACAGGGATCAAAGGTACAACCGATGCATTGCGACTAAAATTCGCAAAGGATAATTGATCAATCGTCATGATTTTCCCTTCGTGAGGAAAACATAAAGTACAGAAAATGAACGATACGACTGCAGTCATAGAATAAGTCCAGTTACACCCTAGTAATAAGTTATATTCAAGGGGAACAACAATCACCTCCACATGCACCTCCACTATCTTTCCACCTAAATGGAATGGAAAGTTAGGAATAATATCATAGGGATGGAAAGAACGACCATCAAATGCGTTCAACATAGTCAGAGATTGAGATAGGATTGGAGAGTCGATGGCTTTCCAACAGGTTAGGTACACAATGCACATTGCAACACCTTCATCAATAACAATACATTTGATGGTATACTTTGAGTAATCCAAATGGATTTCAAAGGCCACATGCTAAGGAAAGTGAGGCTTCACATCCATGAAGTCAAACTTGATAACCTTAGAGCCAGACAGATCTAGAGATCCTAATGTATATAACAAGGTATTCCTCTATGATGGACATGTCTGGAGTACCTCCAAAGGAGACATCTCTCAAGGGGTTTGGCCCAAATCTTCTACAATAGAGTAGTTATGGGCAACTATAGTATTAGGTTTTTGGGTAGAGTGTTTGAGTACTCCTTTTAGAATGAGAGGCAGAAGCTATGGATTTTCGATCTACAAAGGAATTTTTGGAGGAGGGGGAGACTCTAGACTTGGAACAACCTGTGAAGAACTGTAATCGTGAGACTGGGTGGCTACATTAATTTGAGACTTGACTATATTTACACATAGATGGGTGTCTTCATGCGTTGGAGAGTTTTGATTCTCACTCACCACATTTCCGGCATTAGAGGATCTCTAGGCCATGTGTTGATTATGAAGAAAAGGATTAGTCAGCACAGTGGGTGGTAGGGATAAGAGCCTTGCAGCTCCCTCGAGTTTTGGGCACAAGTGGGTAAGGTGATCATCAATACAAAGTTTACAAAGGAATTTCACCTTTTACTTCTCTTTCTTTCCCTCACCAACATTATTATTTGATCTATCATTGTTAACATTTTCCTTGGGTTTATCATTATTATTCCTCCCACCCTTACGATTGCTACCATGTCCTTTCTTTTTATTCCATCCTGGTTGCTAGTTACCATTAGATTTGGTCGAAGACTACACAAAATTCACATCTGTCGAATGAGTGGGAGTGGAGGACAAAGAAGAAGCTTGTCCTCCTACAGATTGTATTAGAGACAAATCTTTCAACTGTCTTTTCACCAAGTCTATAGATTTAACATTTGCGGAGCCTATAATTCCATAGACATGAGGCTTGAGCTTTTTTCTAGGGTCGTAGTTTGACCTTGGTGCATGAGGAAGAATTTCGTATAACATACAAGACTAATAATATATGAGATATAACTATTGGGATTTAAAAATCACTTCCTCTTCATATGTTACCCTGGATGTAGAGACATCCTTTGAAATATAAGGAAGTAAAGAATTAATAAACCATTCCAACAAGAACTTTGGAGGAATCTAGGATTTTATAAACCTCTTACGTCTATGCCACTCTTGGATGTGATCCAAGATATGGGTGGCTTTGTCTTGGTGGAGGGCCGACAGAAGTTCTATGTTGTCATCGTAACAAATCGAAAATTGGAAGTGCTTGAGGAAGACTAAAACCATATTATTAAAATTTCTGTACATTCCCCCTGGTAGCTCTATGTACCATTTCACTACAATGCTGGTGAGGGTGCATAGGAACAGTCTCAAACAAATAGATTTGTCATTAAGAGAATTTGAATAGCACCAGAGATGAAAAGTAGTGACATGATCACCAGGATCCTCACCATTGTTTCCTTCGAATTTAGGAATATCTTAAGGACGCTTGGTGGGGACAGGGGGCCATGACAGATCATGATGCACTATGTCATTCATTAATCTTGATAAGTATGGAAAATTAATTGTGGCTAGAAAACGGATTCGAGGTTGTGGCATCTGAGCCCATGCTCCCGGGAAAGGTTTTTGTTGGGGAATCACAGCCCATCCAGGGTCTTGTTATGCACCATGGCCCTATCTATGATTGTCAAACCACCTTCCAAATTGATTCATAAGGGGTTGTTTGGGAACCATTCCAGTAGAAATGTTATAATGAGGGTTATAAATATTTCCCCCAGTCGAAGTAGCTCTGGGTTGGGGGTTTCCCAAAGTATGAAACTAACCTCCCCCGAGTGGAAATTCAAACGATAGAGTTGGTTTTTTCATGCCAAGCATGTTGGTCGAAATCGATATGGAGGAGGTAGGTGTAAATGACGGAACATAGGTAATAGCTTGTCTTCCGAGATGACTACTCCATTGAGGAGCATGAAGAATAGGATTAGACAAAGGGTGAAAATTAGGTTGGTTTCCAACCATAGAATTAGTTTGGGGAATGTGAGCTCCACCAAATGAGAGTGAAATGTGTGGAGGAGCCACGCCCCAAAGTCCAATACTAGGATTTGTATTCTTCATTGGAATGGATGACAAAAATTGTGATGATAGATTCAACATATCATAAGAGAAATTCTTAGAGGCCATAGGGATGGGTTGAGTATTCTACCTAGGTGTACCAAAAATAAACCTGAAAGGGTTTGTCACTATAGGTTGAGTAGAAACCATAGGATGGATAAGAGTGATGACTTGAACCTTTGGCACTACAACCATAGTGGTCGAAGGTGTATAAGGAGTTCCATTAAATACGGTAGGTATAGGATTCAAAGGGCTCCCAATATCTTTCTTACTTGACTTAGTATTGATACTTGTATGATCACAAGTCTGGTAGGTGGAGGTCTATGTACCACAGTTGATAACTTTACGCCTTTTAGAAGGAAAAGACTTAAGATGTGGTGGTAAATTCAAAAAACAGAGAGACCTACGAGGAAGCGGGTCTGGTTCCATGATGACTCAAGACTCGAGATATAAAACAAATCTTAAGGCCAACTAACAATCAAGGAACACACCAAAATAAAAAAAAAGGTCCAATATGCACACAAACATGATATAGTGGCTAAAAAGGGGCCTCCCTTACTAAAGTAGGTATGTCTCACCCAAGAGGGGCCTAAGACTCCCTTTAAAATATCGGAGGTATCATAATCGGTTATAAGGGCCCTTGAGGGATTAATAGCCCAGTCGGTCAGATCCCTCGGAGAGGTAATCCTCCATAAAGGTTGTGTGTTTTTTGACCCTTATTTGACCCAGGGTACCCACAGAATAACCCCTTCAAGTAACCTATGTGGCTACCTATGTCAAGCAAATAAATCCACCACAATATAACTAATGCATAGGGGAACAGTCATAAGTTAGTTCCATCGTATCGGCTGGTTAACAAATCCTGAAATATTGAAAGCACTACCTCTCACAAAGGTAAAGGCACTAGGAAGATCCCCAGATATGAATATATCCCCAAAAATATCTCTAACGCTAAGAAGGTACTAGAGGGATATCTCTGTATGAAACTTCACACAATGTCATGCTTAACTCTAGTGTGAGGAGTGCCTCGTTCCGTCAATAATTATACAATGGATTTAACCACTCCCTTAGTGAGACACATATGTTGAGTTTAATAGCCTTGGAGAATTTTACTCACAAAATCCTATTCCAAGGCTCTATATCTTAAGCTAGTTTGTGTACCCTAAAAAGTAAAATTCTTTCTAATCAATTTTAAATTAATCAACATTACTTTTAGTGGCTTTGTTTACTCAAAATATGTGGTCGTGAAACTCATGATGTTATGACTCAACAAGTAAAATAAATGAATATGAATATAATGCAAAGTCCTAACTTCAATTCTCAAAAAATGATAAGATTTTCAAAATGCAACTTTCAATTCAACTCTACAATCTCAATAAGATAAAATATTTCCATGCATGTATCAAGATCAATAATAAGAACCTAAATTATTAAATGCCAAAATGCAAAATGCAAAATGCAAAATTTTTCATTTTCAATATAAAGAATTAAAATGCAAGGACTAAATAATGAATTAATATATAAACCCTATTGTAAGTAGAAAAATACAAACCAAGCAGGATATCAAGAAAGAAACATCCAACCCAAAATGAAGGACAACCAATGAAAAAATGATGAGAAAGAAAAACTGCCCAAAAATTCAACCAACGAAAAGTTTCCTATCACTCTACAAGTACTCAATGGTTATGACAGAGACCCAAGAAGACTCAACAACCATAAAAACTCACCCAACAAACACCAAACTCAACAATCAAGCAGAAAAAATTGATGTATGCTACTATTTAGGCAAAAAAGGTGTATGTATGTGCCTTATAGAATGACAACTTGCATATGTATGTGTCTATGAAGGGCAAAACCAAGTATGTGTATCAAAACACTCTCATGATAAGGATAAGGCCAAGAAAATCATATTCAAAAGGAAAATAGGTTGCTAAGCAATCAAATGACAAGAAAACTCAAGCTAACCAAGAGGAATTAAAGGAGAAAAATACTCCAAACCCCAAAATAGAAGATTCAATCCCGAGTATGGTAATCAATTTTGTTACGAGGAAAATCACTCTATGGCATGGGGTAAACCACAACAAACAAAGTTACTACAGAAATCAACTATAATCTCAAGTATGCTATATAAAAAAGCATGCTAACACAACAAGGTAAAGAGCCTACCTCATCCGGACGTTCGATGAAGACCACCGTTAAGCACTCTACTCAAAGATATATACCCACAACTTGTCCTCAACAAGAAAGATATGTAAGCATATGGTGCTAATATATAATGTTAGCACATATAATAGCATAATTCATCAATATTCATAACAATGCCCATGGAATAACAAATCAAATATTTGCAAGACATTAATTGGATGAGAAAAGAGTATTTCTATTAAAATATGATCAACAAAAGTGTATGAATGACAGAGAATCTCTTCATTTCCATGATATGCATGAGATTCCATTTGAAGCTCTTGGATTATGATAATGATCTTGGGATAATAGCATAATCCTTCACTATTCATAACAAATATGCCCATGGAATAACAATTCAAATATTTGCAAGACATTAATTGGACGAGAAAATAGTATTTCTATTAAAATATGATCAGCAAGTGTATGAATGACAAATAATCTCTTCATTTCCATGATATGCATGAGATTCCATTTGAAGTTCTTGTATTATGATAATGATATTGGGATATATTAGTCATTCTTTGTGGAGATCATTTAACCAGTCTACAACTTTGAAAGAGAGTGAAAAGAGGGACCCTTCTTTCCAACATAATATACCAATACTTAGAGTAGAAATTATAGATTATAATAGTAATAGGAAATTGAAGAAGAACTATAATACTACAAATAGAAATATTGAAGAAATAAATGTTGTCTCTTTAAGGGGGCAACCTCTTAATCAATAGAACTCTAATTACAATATACTTCACAAGATAGCCAATTGTAGAAGAACTAGAATACCACAAATAGGAATATTTGTAAAGATGAAAGAAATATTCACTTACATATTCAAGGGGACAACGTTCATGAATAGAGCTCGAATTGTAATATGCTTCACAAGATATCCCATTACCTTTCTTCTACTTCATTATACATTGTCTATCTAACCTCCTAGGCACTTTCTCGTGAAGGAACTTTCGAGTAAGTTGGCCCTTCTAGTAAACTTTCACACTATATATACTACATGAGTATTGTTTAATAGCAATCACCTCAATACATAGCAACTTCTCTACTACTTAAGAGAGTTAGGGTATAATCCTAACACAATTTATAAGGATGGATATTTGACCTAGTATACCAAGATGAATATCTCCATTTCTAATGCAATTACTTGAGTTTCCTTTTTTTATACAACAAAGAAAAGTTGGTCCAATCAATACCATGGAAAATCTTAAAAGAGTTGTGGATTTGTTGTTTTCAACTATTAACCGTATGAGAGTTCAAAATATATCACAAGCAGTAAACAAAATTGATGTCTCTATGCCATAGACAATGCCCTTGTAGAGGATGCCTTCAAAAGAGGGGATATTGGTGATTTGGTTCATACAAAATATTTATTGCATATATTACAAATCCTTCATCAAATTCACAACTGATAAGAAACATCAGTTGCAAGTCATAAGAAAAAAATGCTTAGTTTGATCTAATAATGAATACCCCAACTTCTAGTACAAATTAACATATTATAGTAAATTTGAAGATATTGCTTTAGCCACAAGGAGGAACTCAACAAGTTTTGTACAATATATTTACAAGTATATTGAAAATATATAATGGAAATTGAGAAAAATAGATCATCTAATTTGTCACTAAATACCTTACCTTTTCATTGTAGAAACACTAATTCTTATCAACCTTTTTTCTGTGAGCTTATTATTATTAATATGTCTAACTATGTTTTTAAATGAATAAATATTAATAAACTTCAATTAAGTATAGTTTTTATGAATTCAAATGCAAAAACTTACAATTTTTTTTATGAGTTCAAATGAAGATAAAACCATGCACATCGTAAACTCTGCATGACCCATCTCCTTTTAGAGATGTAGCATGGCAAACTGCTGCCAATTTATTTTCAATATTACTATCACAAACAGCTGATCCTTTTAGAGATGTAGCATGGCAAACTGCTGCCAATTTATTTTCAATATTACTATCACAAACAGCTGAAGACCAGACAAATGCAACAATTTGATTGTCTCTCACCACAACTACTCGGAATCAACAATGAGTTAATACAATGGAAGATGTAATATTCGAAGTATTCCACAATGGAGCTACAATTACTTGGCATGCAGATAGTTAGCACGAAGGGGCTACATCGTCTATTAATATTTTAATGCACATCAGTTTCAGAGTAATAAACTTCTCTTCTGTCATCAATATTTTAGTGCAGATCAGTTTGAAGTTTGACAGTAATAAACTTTATTTGGGGTTAGTTAAATGTTCTATTTTTGGGGTTTTAATAGATAATGTAAATTTGGATAAAATAACTATTTTCTGTTGTTTAAATTGTATTTTTAAATACATAAATAGATTTAGCAATCGATGGTTTAATGAACTTTTTAATCAAAAATTTCAATCTTATGGCCAAGAATTAAAAATGCTGACATATTCTTTGTCTTACACTCAAATCAATGAAATAGATTTAATCTCCATAACTTTCTAACATTTATAAATACATGCCTTAACCGGTTTACTTTTTCACATTTACTAAATCATGTTAAAAAATAACTATTCAACTATCTGATTGCAACGTTTAAGTGATTAGCAAAAATTAATATATATGTAACCTTTTATTGTCACGTTTTGCTGATTAGCTCAATCTCATTCCCATTGATAACACGTATCATATTTGGACAGGTTTAAGTTGCAGCGGGCGTAATGATAACAGGTATCATATTTGGACAGGTTTCAGTTGTCACTGGCATTTGTTGGGTTAATGGTTATTGTGCATTGGCCTAGGTTCAATTATTAATATTGCAGCTCAAAGAAACAAACATGTGCATCCCATCGATCAGAAATTTGAAGGTAAAAGAAGAAACAACGGCAACCATGTTACCTTCGTCTGTGCCGGTGGCAGCGAAAGTCCCAAATAACCTCTAGAACGTACCAATTAATGTTGTTATTATGAAACTGCGTGCAAAGACTCGCCTCCATGAGCGTCAAGATCCGTCATAACCTGATTAGGATCCGTCATAACCTGATTACGGTTTTGAAAATTATATCATTTATGTTTTGAAAATTTTATTTTATTTTGTAATGTTTTAAAAACTTAATAATCAAGAAAACACATTTATTTATATATAATAATATTTATAATAAATTTAATAATTTTTTAAAAATAAACTAAAAATTTGTTAATATATAATAATATTTATCATAAACTTAATGTAATGTTACTTCATATATCACTAATAATATTTATCATAAGCTTAATGCAATGGTAGTTCATATATCACTGCACCGTGCATCTCGTTTTTGCTATAAATCAAATTTGACATAACCATTAATGGCCACGACTTGGCTCTAAACTAACAAACAGTCGGTGGAACATGAACAACTCCATTTATTCATTCCCATGCCTGCGATACAGAAGATAAAAAAAAAAAACATAACATCTTTTGCACATAGAATAAATTTTACGATGGAAAACAAATGCTACTTTCGTTAGGGTTTACTTGCCTCACATGATCATGGTATTCGTAGCATTGGGGCTGTAGGAGATGTTAGGGTCGAAGGTCTGGTTCGGTTTGTTCATCACGGGGACTGCTTTTGGATGTAGTTGATCACATATCCTTCCGAACACGCAGAATCCAAACTAGCATGTAGACTCATTGCATATGAAGTCACATTGAATTTTTTGGAGTATAAGATATATGCGAAGTCCAATCACTAACACTAAATTATTCCAAGTAAGGGCCAGATTCGAAGTTTTGATTGCATTTGAAACCATTGAGTCACATTAAATTCTTTCACCAATTAAAAATTGTCCAACCGTTCTTATTTGAACCCGTCCATTTTTGGTATGTGGATTTTTTATAATGGAAATCTAACTCAATTTTTGGTATTTGGATTTTTTATACTTGAAATTTAACATTAGTTTTAAATGTAAAAAACCTAAATAAATTTTTTAATACAAAACCCTAATTTAACTTGAATGTTTTCATGGATCAAAACCTAAACCCTAATTTTTAATAGAACTAAAGTGTCATTTTCCTCTTTTCAAAAATTGATCATTAAGTAAAAAAAACTTATATTTTGATTTATTTTTAGTAATAGTAATATGAAAGAAATAATTGATTTTAGTCATAAAATAATTGAAGTATAATATTGTAAAAATTAACAAATATAGATTAAAAAGATTATTTAGATATTGTTTTCGCACCTACTCTCAAGGTTTGGAGTTTAGTATTTGTGAAGAAATAATAATAAAATTGAGAAAATTTTAAAACTACTTGTAATGATATCCTTGAAATTAGGTGCAATACTTTTATATTACCTTAGTAAAAGTGAGAATTCTTTAATTGAGAGTATAAAGTTGGAACTCATCATCATTTTCTATCAATATTCTTACAAAAAGTATAAATTATTAAATGATTTGCTATCAATATCCTTATAACATGTATAAATCAAATAGATTTACTATCAATGTCCTTAGAACAAGTATAATTTTCATCACCTACAAAATTCAAATCTTAAACATAGCCTTGTTGTTGCAAGAACATAACATTGTCGTTGCAATGTAATGAACATAGCCTCATCATCGCAATGTGATGAGAATATCCAGTCATAATAATGTGAAAAACAATGTCCTGTTGTCTCAATGTGATGAACATAGCCGCATCATCACAACAAATGTCCAATTGTCACAATGTGATGCACATACAAATTTTATGTTCATCACATAGCCATACGACATCCAATGAACATACAACATTTATGTTCATCACATACACAATTTTTACTTATATCTCTTGTCGTTGCAATGTGATGAACATTTCCCCATTGCCACAATATCCTCGTCATCATCAATGTGACAGACAAATCTTTTCATCACAATGTGACACAAATATCCAGTTGTCATGATGTGATGCAAATATCCTATCCTCACAATCTGATGAACATAACCCGACCATTGCACTATGAAAAAATTAACCATATTGTGACAATGTGAAAAACATAGCCTTATACAATGAACATACAATGTGGTGAACATAACCATATTGTCACAATGTGATGAACATAACTATGCTTAACCTTGGTTGGTGATGAACATATGGCATTTATGTTCATCACACAGCTACTTTTTACACAAATGTCATGTCATCATAATGCAATGAACATAGCCCCGTTGTTGCAATATCCCCATCATCATCAATATGTGAAAAACAATATCTTATTGTTGCAAAGTTATGAACATGGCCTCATCATCGCAATGTGATGCAAATATCCAGTATATTTACTATCCATACGACATAAGATGAACATACGACATTTATGTTCATCACATAGCCATACAACATAAGATGAACATACAACATTTATGTTCATCACATAGCCATATGACATAATATGAACATGCGACATTTATGTTCATCACATAGGCATACAACATAATATGAACATACGAAATTAATGTTCATCACATAGCCAATTTTTACTTGTATCTCCTATCATCACAATGTGATGAACATAGCCTTGTTGTCACAATATCCTAATCATTGTCAATGTGACAAACAATGTCCTGTCATGGAAATGTTATGAACATAGCCACGTGATCGCAATGTGACAGAAATATCCAGTGTTCATAATGTCATACAAATATCTTGTCCTCGCATCGCAATGAGCAGAGCTCGACCATTGCACTATGACGAACTTAATCATATTGTCACAATGTGACAAATATATCCTTATACGTTGAGCATACAATGTGACAAACATAACCATATTGTCACAATGTGGTGAACATAACTATGGTTAACCTTGGTTGATGATGCACATATGACATTTATGTTCATCACATAGATACGTTTTACTTAAATGTCATGTGATCGCAATGCGAGGAACATAGCCCCATTGTTGCAATATCGACATCGTCATCAATATCTAACAAACAATATCGTATCATCACAATCTTATGTACATAGCCCCGTCGTTGCAATGTGATGCAAAAATCAAGTCATTATAATACGATGCAAATATACAAAGTTGGGTCATAAGGTGACGAACAATGTCCTCTCGTCACAATGTGATGCACATAACCCCGTAGTCAGAATAAATGTCTTGTTGTCACAATGTGATGAACAGATGACATATATGTTCATAAAAAAACCATACAAAATACAATGAACATACGACATTAATGTTCATCACATAGCCACTTTTTACTTAAATGTCCTATCATCGCAATGTGATGACCATAGTTGTGTCATTGTCGATATGTGACAAACAATACCCTATCATTGCAATATTATGAACATTTCCGCATTGTCACAATGTGACACAAATATCCAATTGTCATAATGTGATGAAAATATCTTGTACTCATAATGTGACGAACATTGTCTCACTGTTGCGCTATGACAAACATAACCATATTGTCACAATGCGACAAACATATCCTTATACAATGAACATACAATGTGACAAACATAACCATATTGTCACAATGTGATGAGAATAACTATGGTTGACCTTAGTTGACGATGGAAATAAGACATTTGTGTTCATCACATACCCACTTTTTACGTAAACGTTATGTTGTCGCAATGTGATGAGCATACTCGCATTGTCGCAATATCCCCGTCGTTGTCAATATGTGAAAAACACTATCTTATTTTCCCAATGTTATGAAAGCCCCATCGTCGCAAAGTGACAAAAATATCCAGTCTTCATTATGTCATGCAAATATCTTATCCCCACAATGTGACGAACATCGCCCCACCATCGCATAGTGAGGGACATAACCATATTGTCACATGTGATGAACATAGTTGTATATGACAAAGATAACTATATTGTTGCAATGTGGCGAACATTAGTATGGTTGACATTGGTTTACCATGACCATGGTTTATTGTGATTGACCATGGTTGAAAATGGTTAACCATGTTAGACAAATTGTTTTCCATAGATGACCATGGCTAGTCATAACCATATTGTCGCAATGTGACAAACATAACCATATTTTCAATGTGACAAACATAATATCATCATCATGATCTATTGAACATAACAATATTGTCACAACATGACGAGCATAGCCTCCTCATCACATTGTTATGAACATATCGTCGGCATCACAATGTGATGCAATTATTATGTCGTCATAACGTGACAAACAATGGCTTCCCATCACAATGTGATGATCATAGTCATGTTGTCAAAATCAATGTCATTTCATTGCAATGTTATGAACATACAACATTTATGTTCATCACATAGCCACATTTTACTTATATATCTTGTTGTCAAAATGTAATGAACATAGCCCCCTTGTTGCAATATCCTCATCGTCAACAACACGTGACAAACAATATCTTGTCGTCACAATGTTGTCAACATAGCCCCATCATTGCAATGCAATGCAAATATTTGTGTCATATAATGTGACGCAAATATCCTACCATCCCAATGTGATGAAGTTAGCTCTTTTGTCATACTGTGACAAAAGTAACCATATTGTCACAATGTGATGAACATATTCCCATCGTGGCTATGTCATGAACATAATATCATCGTCACAATGTGATGCAAATATCCAATCATTATAGTTATGACCATAAGAAACTATAATCATGGTTAACCATTGTAAACTACGATCATTTTCAATAAATGTATAGATACTTTAATAATATATTATTAGTTTATTAATGTGTTTATTAAGGTATTACTACTTTAATAATGTATTTTTTAATATATTATTACTTTAACAATGTATTAATTAATGTATTATTAGCTTATTAATGTGCTTATTAAGATATTATTACTTTAATAATGTATTTATTAATGTATTATTACTTTAACAATGTATTAATTACATTATGGATTAATGTATTAATATTTTAATAATGCTTTACTAAATACATTAAGTTTAATGTATTACTACTTTATTATTATTAATGTATTATTAATGTTGTGTTTATTAGCGTGTTATACTTTTGCAGTGTATAAATTAATAATGTATTAATTAATTAGTATATTTATTAATGTGTTAATTTATTTATTTATTAATATATTACATAATGTGTTAATATATCAATAATGTGTTAATGTATTAATTCATTATTAATGTTCTCTTTATTAATGTGTTATACTTTTGCAGTATATAAATTAATAATGTATTAATTAATAAAAATATTTAATAATGTATTAATTAATTAATTTATTAATAGATTATATAATGTGTTGATATATTATTAATGTGTTAATGTATTTATTTATGCTTTAATGTGTTAATGTGTTAATGTGACAAACATAACCATATTGTCCCAATGTGATGAGAATAACTATGGTTGACCTTAGTTGACTATGGAAATACAACATTTATGTTCATCACATACCCACTTTTTACTTAAACGTTATGTTGTCGGAATGTGATGAACATACTTTCATGTATCAATCTAAAACATAATTAGTATTTGTATCGAATATATAATTACAATTTCTAGTTATGTGATTATAAGTAATAAAATCAAAATATCGTTTTAAAAGTCGTACCTATAAGAATCGTCGGAGTAGAGTAGGGTCTCGCACACGGTAACTATTGTTCAACTCACATACTAATAAATAAGAATCCATGTGAACTTCTAAAGAATGAAGACCACGTGAAATCGTTGTTATATTCAACTACATTATTCATTGATGGCCCTATACAAACGCCACCCGAAGACACAAGTTGAGCCTCGGGTAAGTAAACGACCTGAGCAGCGAAAGCCAGGTTCCATGTATGAACACTGGCACCGTCTGTGAATTCTAAGTAAATTGAAGACTCCGTTGATATCTTCCAACCAAGGGAAAGCTCGATAAGAAAGACAACAACACAAATGAAAATATATATACACTAAGATGCACTAGTATACAAAGAGTTACGCCGAAGCTTGGGGATCAAGCATAATATATTTTCAAGTGGAGCCCATTTATGTGCTTATCCAACATATTCTCCTCATAATCTTCCAATTCATAGGATCATTTTTCTAAGACACGTCACATGATATAAGGACCGTGGCATATGGGGTTGAACGTTCTTGCCCCCAATGGTTCTTTGGCTTGGTTATACAAGAGGACCAAGTAACCCTCAGCGTATGACTGAGAACATACATACTTATCACAATTGACCTTGACATGTCATTTATCCTCTTCGATAGTCATAGAGGCATCTTGATGCTGCTCATCTAGGCTCTCTAGGTGTATGAGGCGTTCTTCGAGATTTGAAACATCAGGTAGGAGGTTAACTTCTAGTCTAAGGGAAGAGCTTTCGCATTCAATAGGAAGCATAAACTCCACACTGTGTAGTAACTGAAAAGGAGAAAAACCAGTGGAACTCTTAACCGAGGTTCGGTATGCCCAAAGTGTCAGGTAAAGAATTAGATGCGAGTCAGATTTTCTATGGCTGACAGTTTTATGCAAAATGATCTTGAGAGACTTCTTCACAACCTCTACTTGTCCATTTTCCTAGGGATAGTAAGGGGAAGAATGACCATGTTTGAACCCCATTTTTTATGCTAACTCTTTCATCATTTTGTTCTGAAAGTGACTTCCATGATCAGCGACAATCTCCCTCGAGATTCCAAACCAGACTATAATTTGATTGAACTCGAAAAATGTTGTAGTCTTACCATTAGATTTAATCGTAGCCATGGCCTCTACCAATTTAGTAAAGTATTCTATGACCATGATAATATGTTTATGCTCCCCAGCTGAAGCTGGGTCGAAGTCCAAAAAATTCACCCCCCACTTGGTGAAGGGACCGAAGGTGATGACCGCGTGAAGAGGGGCTTGCTGCGAGCACATTTTATGAGAGAACACTTGGCAAGGGTGACACTTCGTGACCACTTCGACACAATATTTGAAAACAGATGGTAAAAATAACCATCTCACAATATTTTTTGGGTTGTCGTAAGCCCAGATAGATGACCACCACAAGCCCCACTGTGATAGTCATTAAAACTGACTTGGCCAATTCGTGGTTCAAGAAACAATGCAAGATATTATCTAATCCTCGGTGATACAAAGTGTCGTCGACGATAAGGTAGTTTTTATCTTGATACTATATACATCGTCGATCGTCTTTTGATATATGTTGAGAGAACTTCAAGGTTTGAAGATATATCAAAATGTTTTCATACTAGGGGTCCAAAGAAGAGATAAGGAAAATGTGTTCATCTCCAAACGAATTGACATGAATGATTTCCTCATCCAATCGAGGGAAGTCTTATATTAACTCAGAAAAAACTAGCGATTTCTTGGATTTTGTCGAAGCAAAATCGAGGTCAAACTCTTTTAAAATGACAATCTATTTATTATATTTTCCCCCTATGATACACCTAGTAAGGACATATTGAAAATGATTGATATTAGAAACTGTGGTAGTTTTGCAAAGAAATATATAGTGCCATAATGTTTGAACCGCATGTACAGTAGCCAAAGCTAGCTTCTCAACATGAGAGTATTTGAGTTCAAGACCGACTAAATTTTGACTAAGGTAGTGGATGACGTGTTCATGGAGCTCATCATCCTCCTGAACTAAAACCATACCAACCGTCCCTTTGGACACGATGATATAAAACAGTTAATCTCTGCTTTAGTCTGGAGGCTTCAGTAGAGGCATCGATACCAAGGATTTATTAAGAGCATCGAAGGATTCTTGGGCTCGCTCATCCCATATAAACAAAGTGTCCTTCTTCAAGAGATGCATTAAAACCTTAGTAATGTTGACATAGTTTACTATAAATAGACGTAAGAAGTTAGCTTTCACCTATAAACCTTGAAGATAATAAATGTTGCGTGGGGGAGGAAATCGAAGTATTACCTCAACCTTTAAAGGATCCACCATGATCCTAGTCTCAGAAACTAAGAATCCTAAGAGATGACCCAACCTAATGCAAAAGATGCACTTATGAGGGTTTAAATGGATGCGCTCATAGTTCCATCTCTCGAAAAACAGCCGAAGGTCGGTAGAGTGATCCACTCTCCTGGGAGAGTGAGCAGCGAGATCATCGAGGTAGGCTTCGACTATATACTTGAGATCGTGCAAAGTGAAGGTCATGGCTTGTTGGAAGGTTAATACAACGTTTTTAAGACTGAAAGGAATTTTTCGGTATGCGAAAGTACCCCAAGGAGAAATACATTTTGTCTTATGTTGATCCTCAAGTTTAATCTGAATTTGTTTGTATCCTGAAAATCTGTTCATAAAAGAAAAAACCTCACTTCTCACGCACTCAACAATAATCTGATCAATGAAAGGTGTCGGGAAGTTGTCTTTAGGACATTCCTTATTCAGGTCTCAAAAATCCATACTCACATGGATGGTTCCTTTCTTCTTATTCACGATAACAAGATTGAATACCCATTCAGTCAAGGAAACCAGGTAGATAAAACCAACATTAAGCAATTTTTCCACCTCTTCCTTAATATAAGGGGCCTTCTTAGGATGAACAAATCTAAGTCGTTTTCAAATAGGTTTAGCATCCAGGTAGGTTTTAATCTAATGTTCCACAATATGAGGCTAGATTCCTAGCATCTCTTCATATGACCAAGAGAACACATCACAAAATCCTTTGAAGAGATCGGTGTAGATCTGAATTTCTTCAGGCAAATAATCTACACCGATATATACATTTTCAATTTTACTGGGAATGCGAGAGATGTTGATCGTGACAGTAGGAGAAATACTCACCATGTTTCCTTCGGCATAAATGTCATGTGTATCAAGTGGAACTACGACGTGACCAACTGTCTCACACAAGGTAGATCTAAAATCATATTTCTTGATCATAACACGATCTTGGAGGAAGTAAAAGACATGATGCATATCATCCCATGACCTATCTGAACCATTCATGGCCTCTAATATCACTTCATCCAAAGTTAAAGTATCATTGAGGAAATCACGTGAGCAAGATAATGAAGTGGCCCATACAAGATTAATAAGAGGATCATCCTCGTCCATCTGTGAGGAGACATGATCTGACTCGATAGAAGGGTCAAGAATAGCGTGATATGCTATCTCTTCCATCGACAGTGGAATTTCCATTCCAATATGTGAATGACCTTCCTAAGACATGGTTGGTGAAGGTAGGGTCCAAGGATCATTAAAATATGAAGTGTGGAAAGGAACGGACCTCATTGACAAAGAAAACCTATTGGACATGGCGTAAATGTGATGATTTAGTGACACAAAAAAAAGGTACCCATAAGGGAGGAATGCATTCTGACACCAATATCCTCAGTTGTCAGCTGAAATGTGTCGATCATGAGGATTGAAGGTTCAACTGATGCATTGGGACAAGCATGCGCAAAGGATAATTAATCAATCGTCATGATTTTCCCTTCATGAGGAAAACATAAAGTAGAAAAAATGGAATATATGACTGCATTCATACCATAATTCCAATTATGTCCTAGTAATAAGTTATAGTCAAGGGGTGCATCAACCACCTCCACTGTCTTTCCGCTTAACTGGACCGCAAAGGTAGGAAGAATACCATGGGGATGGAAATAAATACCATCAAATGTGGTCAACATAGTCGAATATTGATACAGGGTTAAAGATTCAATGGCTTTCCAATAGGTTAGGGACATCACGCACGTTGCAATGCCTTCATCAATAGTAATAGGTTTGATGGGATACTTTGAGTAATCCACATGGAATTGAAAGGCCACATGGTAAGGAAAGCGGGGCTTCACAACTGTGTTGTCAAACTTGATAACCTTAGAGCCACACAGGTCTAGAGATCCTAACATAGATAAAAATGCATTCCTATGTGAAGGACACATATGGAGTACCTCCAAAGCCAACATCGCACAAGGGGTTTGACCCAGATCTTCAACAATAGAGTAGTTTTGGGAATCTCTACAATTAGGGTTGTCGGTAGAATGTTTGATTAGTATTCGTTTCAAAATACGAGGTGGAGGCTTTGGATTTTTGATATAAAAGGACGTTTATGGAGGAGGTGAAGACTCTAGACCCAGAATAGTGTGTTAAGAACTGTAATCGTGAGACCGAGTGGCTATATTAATATGAGACATGACAATACTGACACATAGATGGTTTCCTCTATGCGCCAGAGGGTTTTGATTCCCACTCACCACATTTTTGGCATTATAGGAGCTCGAGGCCATGCAATGATTATAGGAAAGGATTAGTCAACACAATGGGCGATAGATATAAGAGCTTCACAACTTCCTCAAGTTTTTGGCACAAGTGGGTAAGGTGATCATCAGTACAAAGATTACAATGGAATTTCACATTATGTCTCTCTTTCTTTCCCTCACCAACATTATTGTTCGATCTATCACTGTTAACATTGTCCTTGGGTTTATTATTAATATTGCTCCCACTCTTACAATTGTTACCATGTCCTTTCTTTTTATTCCCTTCTGGTTGTTGGTTACCATTCAGGTTGGTCGACGATTGCAAAGAATGCACATCCGTTGACTGAGTAGGAGTGGAGGACAAAGACTGGCTTAGAGATAACTCTTTCAACTAGCTTGCCACCAAGTTTGTAGATTTAACATTTGCAGAGCCTATAATTCCATCGACATGAGGCCCAGGATTTTTTCTAGAGTTGTAGTTCGACCTTGGTGCATCAGGAATAGTTTTGTATAACATCCGAGACTGAGAATATACATGATATCTAACTACTAGGATTTAAAGATCACTTCCTCTTCAGATGTTACCTCGGATTTAGAGACATCCTTCGAAATATAAGGAAATAAAAACTTAAGAAACAATTCCAACATGAATGCTGGAGGAATGTAGGATTTGATCAACCTCTTCCATTTATGCTACTCTTGGATGTGATCCAAGATATGGGTGGCTTTGTCCTGGTAGAGGGCCGAAAAAAGTTCTATGCCAGCATCATAACAAATTGACAATTGGAAGTGGTTGAGGAAGATTAAAACCATCTAATTCAAATTCATGTACGTTCCCCTTGGTAGCTATATGTAGCATTTCATTGCAACCCCAGTGCGGGTGCATTGGAATAGTCTCAAATGAATAGAATCATCGTTAAGAGAATTTGAAGAGAACCAAAGATGAAAAGTACTGATGTGATCACCAGGTTCTTCACCGGTCTTTCCTTTGAATTTAGGAACATCTGAAGGAAGCTTAGTGGGGATGGGGGGTCATGAAGGATCATGACACAACGTGTCATTCATTAATCTTGATAAGTTTGGAAAATTAATCATGGCCAGAAAAGGGAGTCGGGGTTGTGAAATCTGATCCCATGCTCCTGGGAAAGGTTGTTGTTGGTGAATCACATACCATCTAGGGTTTTGGTATGCACCATGGCCCTTTCCGCGATTATAAAACCCCCCTCCAAACTGATTCATAATGTGTTGGTTGGGCACCATTTTAGTAGGAATGTTATAATGAGGGTTATAAATATTTCCCCCAGCCGGAGTAGCTCCAGGTTGGGTGTTTCCCAAAGTATGAAATTGACCTCCCCTGGGTGGAAATCTAGAGGATAGAGGCAAATTCATCATGCCAAACGTGTTGATCAGAATCAATGTCGAGGAGGTAGGTGTAAATGATGGAACATAGGCAATAGCTTGTCCGCCTGGTTGACTACTCCATCTAGGAGAATTAATACTAGGAGCCATGCTCCCAAGTCCAAACAAAAGTGGAATATGCGAAGGAGCCATGCCCCCAATTCCAATACTAGGATTTGTATTTTTCGTTGGAATGGATGACGAAAATTGCGATGTCATATTTGGCATACCATAAGAAAAAGAGCTAGAGGCAGTAGGGATGGGATGAATATTGTACCTAGGTGTACCAAAAATAGACCCAAAATGGTTTGTCACTATAGGTTGAGCAACAATCATAGGATGGATAGGAGTGATGACTGGAACCTCCAGCACTACAACCGTAGTGGTCGAAGCCGTAGAAGGAGTTCCATTAATTACGGTAGGTATCGGAGTCGAAGGACTCCCAATATCTTTCTAACTTGACTCAGTACTCATACTTGTATGATCACAAGTCTGGTAGGTGAAGGTGTGTGTACCATGGTTGATAACTTTACACCTTTTAGAAGACAAAGACTCAATATGCAGTGGTAACTTCAATAAATGGCGAGACCTGCGAGGAACTAGGTCGCTCCATGATGACTCAAAACTCGACATATAAAACAAATCTTAAGGCCAACTAACAATCAAAGAGCACACCAAAATAAATTAAAGGGCCAATATGCACTCAAACATGATATAGTGGCTGAAAAGGAGTCTCCCTCACTAAATTATATATGCCTCACCCAAGAGGGGCTCGAGACTCCCTTTAAAATATCCATGGTACCAGAATCGGTTATAAGGGCTCTCGTGGGCTTAACAATGCAGTCTTTCAGATCCCCCTGGAGAGGTAATACTCCATAAAGGTTGTGTGGTGTCCAAACCTTATTTGACTTAGCGTACACACAGAGTAACCCCTGCAAGTAACCTATGTGGCTACCTATGCCAAGCAACTAAAACCACCACAATATAACCAATGCGCACGAGAACAGTCGTAATTTAGGTCCATCGTATGGGCAGGGTAACAAAGCTGAAAATCTTGAAAGCATCGCCTCTCACAGAGGTAAAGGCACTAGAAAGACCCCCAGATACGAATAGATACCCATAAATATCTCTAATGCTAAGAAGGTATTAGAGGGATATCTCTGCAACCAACTTCGCACGACCTCGTGCCTAACTCCGTTGGGAGAGAAGCCTCCTAACATCACTAATTATACAATGGATTTCACCACTCCCTTAGTCAGACACATATGTTGAGTTTAAATTAATTTTAAATTAATCTGTGTTACTTTTAGTGGCTTTGTTTACTCAAAAGATATGGTCGTGAAACTAATGATGTTATGACTCAACAAGTAAAATAAATGAATATGAATATAATGCAAAGTTCTAACTTCAATTCTCAAAAAAATGGTAACCTTTTCATAATGCAACTTCGAGTTCAAATCTGCAATCTCAATGAGATACAATCTTTCCATGCATGTGTCAAGATCAATAATAATAACCTAAAAGATCAAATGCCAAAATAAAAAAAGTAAAATTTTGTATTTTCAATATAAAGAATGAAAATGCAAGGACTAAATAACAGCTTGATATATAGACCCTACTGTAAGAAGAAAGAGACAAACCAAGAAAGAGACAATCCAAGCAGGATATCAAGAATGAAACACCCATCCCAAAATGCAAGAACAACCAATGAAAAAAATGATGAGAAAGAAAAACTGCCTGAAAATTCAACCAAAGAAAGGTTTCCTATCACTCTGTATGCACTCAACAGTTATGAAAGAGAGCTAAGAAGACTCAACAACCATCAAAACTCACCCAACAAACACCAAACTGAATGATCAAGCATAACATATTGATGTACGTGACTGTTTAGGAAAAATCGCGCATGTACGTGCCCTATAGAATGACAGCTCGCGTATGTATGCGTCTGTCAAGGGAAAAACCGCGTATGTGTATCAAAACATTGCCAAGTTAAGGATAAGGCCAATAAAATCAGATTCAAAATAAAAATAGGTTGTCAAACGATCACATGACAAGAAAACTCAAGCTAACCAAGAGCAATCAAAGGAGAAAAACACTCCAAGCCCCAAAATAGAATATTTAATCCCTAGTATGGTCACCAACTTTGTTACGAAGAAAATCACTCTATGGCATGGGGTAAACCACAATAGACGAAATGACTGCATAAATCAACTCTAGTCTCAATTATGTTATATAAACAAACATGTTAACATGACAAGATAAAGATCCTACCTCGTTCAGACGCTCGATGAAGGCCACTGTTGAGCACTCGACTCAAAGCTATATACCTACAACTTGTCATCAACAACCAAAATACACAAGCATATGGTGATAATATATAAATTTAGCACATATAATAACATAATCCATCAATATTCATAACAAATATGTCTATGGAATACCAATTCAAATATTTGCAAGACATTAATTGGATGAGAAAATAGTATTTCTATTAAAATATGATCAACAAAAGTGTATGAATGACAAAGAATCTCTTCATTTCCATGATATGCATGAGATTCCATTTGAAGTTCTTGGATTATGATAATGATCTTGGGATATATTATCCATTCTTTGTGGACATCATTTAACCAATCTACAACTTTGAAAGAGAGTGAAAAGAGAGACCGACCTTTCTAACATAATATACCAATACTTAGAGTAGAAATGATAGATTTTAATAGTAATAGAAAATTGAAGAAAAACTATAATACTACAAATAGAAATATTGATGAAAGCAATATTCAATTGTTTTTTTAAGGGGGCAACTTCCTAATCACTAAAACTCCAATTACAATATACTTCACAAAATAACTAATTGTAGAAAAACTGAAATACCACAAATAGCGATAATACTACATATATTCTAGTAAACTTTCTTACAATTACTACTTTCACACTATATATCCTATATACATATAACATATGTTATAATGTATTACAAATTATTGCTTTCACACTATATACTACATGAACATTGCTTAATAAAAATCACCTAATAGCAACCTCTCAACTACTTAAAGGAGTTAGGGTATAATCCTAACATAAATCAAGAGGATGAATGTTTGACCTAGTATACCAAGATGAATATCTCAATTTCTAATGCAACTACTTGAGTTTCTTCTTCTGCAGGGGCAACCGGTATTGGCCCTTTACGCTACGCATGCAGCTAGTTAGCACGAAGGGGCTACCGGTATTGGCCCTTTACGCTACGCCATAATTTATTGTATTATTCCGTTCAATTATAATCGTCTATTAATATTTTAATGCAGATCAGTAATAAACTTTATTTCGTATCATTGTTTTAAGGCTACTTTTATTATTTGAGGAAGAACTCGCGTCAAGTTGACACAAATTCATACAACCAAAATAGTTATTTAATAGTTTTATTTTCGTCTATATGGCTGTAAATAT
>ML813873.1:101732-118766 GCA_009831015.1 Picea engelmannii
AAATAGATCATCTAATTTGTCACTAAATACCTTACCTTTTCATTGTAGAAACACTAATTCTTATCAACCTTTTTTCTGTGAGCTTATTATTATTAATATGTCTAACTATGTTTTTAAATGAATAAATATTAATAAACTTCAATTAAGTATAGTTTTTATGAATTCAAATGCAAAAACTTACAATTTTTTTTATGAGTTCAAATGAAGATAAAACCATGCACATCGTAAACTCTGCATGACCCATCTCCTTTTAGAGATGTAGCATGGCAAACTGCTGCCAATTTATTTTCAATATTACTATCACAAACAGCTGATCCTTTTAGAGATGTAGCATGGCAAACTGCTGCCAATTTATTTTCAATATTACTATCACAAACAGCTGAAGACCAGACAAATGCAACAATTTGATTGTCTCTCACCACAACTACTCGGAATCAACAATGAGTTAATACAATGGAACATGTAATATTCGAAGTATTCCACAATGGAGCTACAATTACTTGGCATGCAGATAGTTAGCACGAAGGGGCTACATCGTCTATTAATATTTTAATGCACATCAGTTTCAGAGTAATAAACTTCTCTTCCGTCATCAATATTTTAGTGCAGATCAGTTTGACAGTAATAAACTTTATTTGGGGTTAGTTAAATGTTCTATTTTTGGGGTTTTAATAGATAATGTAAATTTGGATAAAATAACTATTTTCTGTTTTTTAAATTGTATTTTTAAATACATAAATAGATTTAGCAATCGATGGTTTAATGAACTTTTTAATCAAAAATTTCAATCTTATGGCCAAGAATTAAAGATGCTGACATATTCTTTGTCTTACACTCAAATCAATGAATTAGATTTAATCTCCATAACTTTCTAACATTTATAAATACATGCCTTAATCATGTTAAAAAATAACTATTCAACTATCTGATTGCAAAGTTTAAGTGATTAGCAAAAATTAATATATATGTAACCTTTTATTGTTGCTTTTTGCTGATTAGCTCAATCTCATTCCCATTGATAACACGTATCATATTTGGACAGGTTTAA
Source organism: Picea engelmannii (assembly GCA_009831015.1). Lineage (NCBI taxonomy): Eukaryota > Viridiplantae > Streptophyta > Pinopsida > Pinales > Pinaceae > Picea > Picea engelmannii. The sequence goes on from ML813873.1 coordinate 102,781, forward strand.
GTTGCAGCGGGCCTAATGATAACAGGTATCATATTTGGACAGTTATCGCTGGCATTTGTTGGGTTAATGGTTATTGTGCATTGGCCTAGGTTTAATTATTAATATTGCAGCACAAAAAAACAAACATGTGCATCCCATCGATCAGAAATTTGAAGGTCAAAGAAATAAACAACGGTTACCTTCGTCTGTGCCGGTGGCAACGAAAGGCCCAAATAACCTCTAGAACGTACCAATTAATGTTGTTATTATGAAACTGCGTGCAAAGACTCGCCTCCATGAGCGTCAAGATCTGTCATAACCTGATTACTGTTTTGAAAATTATATCATTTATGTTTTGAAAATTTTATTTTATTTTGTAATTTTTTAAAAACATGATAACCAAGGAAAGAAAGAGATTTATTAATATATAATAATATTTACATATAATTTTATTTTTTAATTTTTTAAAAACATGATAACTAAGAAAACACATTTATTTATATATAATAATATTTATAGTAAACTTAATAATTTTTTAAAAACAAACCAAAAATTTATTAATATATAATCATATTTATCAAGGGTACTTCATATACCACTGCACCGTGCATCTCGTTTTTGCTATAAATCAAATTTGACATAAACATTAATGAGCACGACTTGGCTCTAAACTAACAAACAGTCGGTGGAACATGAACAACTCCATTTATTCTTTCCCATGCCTGCGATACAAAAGAAAAAAAAAAAAAAATGACATCTTGTGTGCACATAGAATAAATTTTACAATGGAAAACAAATGCTACTTTCGTTAGGGTTTACTTGCCTCACATGATCATGGTATTCGTAGCGTTGGGGCTGTAGGAGATGTTAGGGTTGAAGGTCTGGTTCGGTTTGTTCATCATGGGGACTGCTTTTGGATGTAGTTGATCACATATCCTTCCGAACACGCAGAATCCAAACTAGCATGTAGACTCATTGCATATGAAGTCACATTAAATTCTTTGGCAAATAAGATATATGCGAAGTCCAATCACTAACACTAAATTATTCCAAGTAAGGGCCAGATTCGAAGTTTTCATTGCATTTGAAACCATTGAGTCACATTAAATTCTTTCACCAATTAAAAATTGTCCAACCGTTCTTCTTTGAACCCGTCCATTTTTGGTATGTGGATTTTTTATAATGGAAATCTAACTCAATTTTTGGTATTTGGATTTTTTATACTCGAAATTTAACATTATTTTTAAATGTAAAAGACCTAAATAAAATTTTTAATACAAAACCTTAATTTAACTTAAATGTTTTCATGGATCAAAACCTAAACCCTAATTTTGAATAGATCTAAACTGCCATTTTCTTCTTTTCAAAAATTGATCATTAAATAAAAAAAAACTTATATTTTGATTTATTTTTAGTAATAGTAATATGAAAGAAATAATTGAAGTATAATGTTGTAAAAATTAACAAATATAGATTAAAAATATTATTTAGATATTGTTTTCGCACCTACTCTCAAGGTTTGGAGTTTAGTATTTGTGAAGAAATAATAATAAAATTGAGAAAATTTTAAAACTATTTGTAATAATATCCTTGAAATTAGGTGCAATACATTTACATTACCTTAGTAAAAGTGAGAATTCTTCTAATTGAGAGTATAAAGTTAAAACTCATCATCATTTTCTATCAATATTTTTTACAAAAAGTATAAATTATTAAATGATTTTCTATCAATATCCTTATAACATGTATAAATCAAATAGATTTACTATCAATGTCCTTAGAACAAGTATAATTTTCATCACCTACAAAATTCAAATTTGAAACATAGCCTTGTTGTTGTAAGAACATAACATTGTCGTTGCAATGTAATGAACATAGCCTCATCATCACAATGTGATGAGAATATCTAGTCATAATAATGTGAAAAACAATGTCCTCTTGTCTCAATGTGATGAACATAGCCCCATCATCACAACAAATGTCCAATTGTCATAATGTGATGCACATACAAATTTTATGTTCATCACATAGCCATACAAAATCCAATGAACATACGACATTTATGTTCATCACATACACAATTTTTACTTATATCTCTTTTCGTTGCAATGTGATGAACATTTCCCCATCGCCACAGTATCCTCGTCATCATCAATGTGACAGACAAATCTTGTCATCACAATGTGACAAATATCCAATTGTCATAATGTGATGCAAATATCCTGTCCTCGCAATTTGATGAACATAACCCGACCATTGCACTATGAAAAACTTAACCATATTGTGACAATGTGAAAAACATAGCCTTATACAATGAACATACAATGTGATGAACATAACTATGCTTGACCTTGGTTGGTGATGAACATATGGAATTTATGTTCATCACATAGCTACTTTTTACACAAATGTCATGTCATCGCAATGCAATGAGCATAGCCCCGTTGTCCCAATATCCCCATCATCATCAATATGTGAAAAACAATATCATGTTGTTGCAAAGTTATGAACATGGCCTCATCGTCACAATGTGATGCAAATATCCAGTATATTTACTATCCATACGACATAAGATAAACATACGACATTTATGTTCATCACATAGCCATACAACATAAGATGAACATACAACATTTATGTTCATCACATAGCCATATGCCATAATATGAACATGCGACATTTATGTTCATCACATAGCCATACGACATAATATGAACATACGAAATTAATGTTCATCACATAGCCAATTTTTACTTGTATCTCCTATCATCACAATGTGATGAACATAGCCCCATTGTCACAATATCCTAATCATTGTCAATGTGACAAACAATATCCTGTCATGGAAATGTTATGAACATAGCCACGTGATCGCAATGTGACAGAAATATCCAGTGTTCATAATGTCATACAAATATCTTATCCTCGCATCGCGATGAGCAGAGCTCAACCATTGCACTATGACGAACTTAATCATATTGTCATAATGTGAAAAACATATCCTTATACGATGAGCATACAATGTGACAAACATAACCATATTGTCACAATGTGGTGAACATAACTATGGTTGACCTTGGTTGACGATGCACATATGACATTTATGTTCATCACATAGCTACGTTTTACTTAAATGTCATGTGATCGCAATGTGAGGAACATAGCGCCATTGTTGCAATATCGACATCGTCATCAATATCTAACAAACAATATCGTATCATCACAATCTTATGTACATAGCCCCGTCGTTGCAATGTGACGCAAAAATTAGGTCATTATAATGCGATGCAAATATACAAAGTTGGGTCATAAGGTGACGAACAATTTTCTCTCATCGCAATGTGATGCACATAGCCCCATAGTCACAATAAATGTCTTGTTGTCACAATGTGATGAACACATGACATATATGTTCATCAAAAAACCATACAAAATACAATGAACATACGACATTTATGTTCATCACATAGCCACTTTTTACTTAAATGTCCTATCATCGCAATGTGATGACCATAGTTGTGTCATTGCCGATATGTGACAAACAATACCCTGTCATTGCAATATTATGAACATTTCCCCATTGTCACAATGTGACACAAATATCCAATTGTCATAATGTGATGAAAATATCTTGTACTCATAATGTGACGAACATTGTCTGATCGTTGCACTATGACAAACTTAACCATATTGTCACAATGCGATGGACATATCCTTATACAATGAACATACAATGTGACAAACATAACCATATTGTCACAATGTGATGAGAATAACTATGGTTGACCTTAGTTGACGATGGAAATAGGACATTTATGTTCATCACATACCCACTTTTTACGTAAATGTTATGTTGTCGCAATGTGATGAACATACTCTCATTGTCGCAATATCCCTGTCGTTGTCAATATGTGAAAAACATTATCTTATTTTCCCAATGTTATGAAAGACCCATCGTCCCAAAGTGACAAAAATATCCAGTCTTCATTATGTCATGCAAATATCTTGTCCTCACAATGTGACGAACATCGCCCCGCCATCGCATAGTGAGGGACATAACCATATTGTCACATGTGATGAACATAGCCGTATACGACGAAGATAACTATATTGCTGCAATGTGGCAAACATTAGTATGGTTGACATTGGTTTACCATGACCATGGTTTATTTTGATTGACCATGGTTGAAAATGGTTAACCATGTTAGAAAATTGTTTTCCATAGATGACCATGGCTAGCCATAACCATATTGTCGCAATGTGACAAACATAACCATATTTTCAATGTGACAAACATAATATCATCATCACGATCTATTGAACACAACCATATTGTCACAACATGATGAGCATAGCCTCCTCGTTACATTGTTATGAACATATCGTTGTCATTACAATGTGATGCAAATATTATGTCGTCATAATGTGACAAACAATGTCTTCCCATCACAATGTGATGATCATAGTCATGTTGTCAAAATCAATGTCATTTCATTGCAATGTTATGAACATACAACATTTATGTTCATCACATAGCCACCTTTTACTTATATATCTTGTTGTCAAAATGTAATGAACATAGCCCCCTTGTTGCAATATCCTCATCGTTAACAACATGTGACAAACAATATCTTGTCGTCACAATGTTGTCAACATAGCCTCATCGTCGCAATGCAATGCAAATATTTGTGTCATATAATGTGACGCAAATATCCTATCATCCCAATGTGATGAAGTTAACCCTTTTGTCATACTCTGACAAAAGTAACCATATTGTCACAATGTGATGAACATATTCTCATCGTGGCTATGTCATGAACATAATATCATCGTCACAATGTGATGCAAATATCCAATCACTATAGTTATGACCGCAAGAAACTATAATCATGGTTAACCATTGTAAACCACGATCATTTTCAATAAATGTATAGATACTTTAATAATATATTATTAGTTTATTAATGTGTTTATTAAGATATTACTACTTTAATAATGTATTTTTTAATATATTATTACTTTAACAATGTATTAATTAATGTATTATTAACTTATTAATGTGTTTATTAAGATATTATTACTTTAATAATGTATTTGTTAATGTATTATTACTTTAACAATGTATTAATTACATTATGGAATAATGTATTAATATTTTAATAATGCTTTACTGAATACATTAAGTTTAATGTATTACTACATTATTATTATTAATGTATTATTAATGTTGTGTTTATTAACTTGTTATACTTTTGGAGTATACAAATTAATAATGTATTAATTAATTAGTATATTTATTAATGTGTTAATTTATTTATTTATTAATATATTACATAATGTGTTAATATATCAATAATGTGTTAATGTATTAATTCATTATTAATGTTGTTTTTATTAATGTGTTATACTTTTGTAATATATAAATTAATAATGTATTAATTAATAAATATATTCAATAATGTATTAATTTATTAATATATTATATAATGTATTAATTTATTATTAATGCTGTTTTGTATATAAATTAATAATGTATTAATTAATTAGTATATTTATTAATGTGTTAATTTATTTATTTATTAATATATTACATAATGTGTTAATATATCAATAATGTGTTAATGTCTTAATTCATTATTAATGTTGTCTTTATTAATGCGTTATACTTTTGTAATATATAAATTAATAATGTATTAATTAATAAATATATTCAATAATGTATTAATTTATTAATTTATTAATATATTATATAATGTGTTAATATATTATTAATGTGTTAATGTATTTATTTATGCTTTAATGTGTTAATGTGACAAACATAACCATATTGTCCCAATGTGATGAGAATAACTATGGTTGACCTTAGTTGACTATGGAAATACAACATTTATGTTGATCACATACCCACTTTTTACTTGAACGTTATGTTGTCGGAATGTGATGAACATACTTGCATGCCATAATATATGTGTCCTTGTTAGCCATTGTAAACCATGCTCATTTTCAATAAATGTATAGATACTTTAATAATGTATTATTAGTTTATTAATGTGTTTATTAAGGTATTGCTACTTTAATAATCTATTTATTAATGTATTATTAGTTTAACAATGTATTAATTAATGCATTATTAGATTATTTATGTGTTTATTAAGGTATTATTACTTTAATAATGTATTTATTAATGTATTATTACTTTAACACCTAATGGTTAATGGTTCTTAAAAACATGTATTGCCTCTTAAGAGGTCACAAGTTTAAATCCAGAAGAGGGTAGGGTATGTATAAGCCTAAAGCAGACATGCACTCACTGAAATTAACGCAACGATTATCTCTCTGCAAGCTTTCAGGAAGACCCTGGCGAACAAAAGAGATGCTCCGAGGACGACACGATCCATGCGGTATGAAGCGGCGGCTGTGGCTTTCTTGGGGGGTGAGGTGCTAGGAGGTGGGCTGTAAATTGGAGAACCGATCGTGGGAGGGGACTCAGGGGGAGCGGCGCCGACGGTGATTGCGAGTTTCATGCCGCCCAAGCAGTGACCCCTGAATCCACAGATGTAATACGTGGTGCCCGTGCTGTTCAACGTAATGGTGTCGCTTCCAGTTTTGTATGATTTCAAAGGACTACTCGTAAGGCACGAATCGTACCCCACCTTGCTCACCACCAGCATATCATGCGAGCCCACCGTGTATTTGAACACTGCATTATAATCATTCATCACTCATACCTATCAATATCATCAATTGCCATTACATAATCAAATTTTATACTTATATTGCTTACCCAGTTTGTCGCCCACAGCAAATGTTTTGCCTGAAGCCCAGGTACTATAGACGACTCCCAGAGCCCACCCTGAGCTGTCACAGACGGTGTAGTCAGTAGCCAAACAATGAAATGGCAAAACCATCATCGCCATTGCCACTGCAACTGCAATCCACAGTTTATGCTGTTCCATATCTTTCGCTTAAATCACTGCCAATATCCGCCATCCAGACAAACAAATTAACAAAAGATATAACACTAACATCAAAATACATCAATACACACGTTAATTCACTGCAATATTACGGAAGAAAAATTAACAGAAGTTATATTCAGCATATTTAAACATTGCAGAAAGATCAGAACCGACACACTGCATATATAGGACTCAAGACGCGGTTTGTAGCCTACTTGGAAATCTTCCAAGCCCAGCTATTGTCAAAGTTTGGCCTGGAAATCTTCAACGCCCTATCCATGTCGATTGTCTAAGCTTGGCCTTTTAATAATGATACATATCACACAGCTGGGCCAGGACGCCTACTGTTGCTGGATCACCGCAGACGAAAGCTAATTTCATTCTAAATATTTAATATTAGTTGTCACTCATCAACATATAAACAGTCTTAAAAAAAAATTGAATTTCTAAAATCAAAATCATACACAACGTAAATAGTCATAAAAAAGTGGATAGTGATATTCCAATGTTAACACTCTTTTTTGCACGGTAGTGTTAATACTAGCGCAGTTGCAAACTCGTGGTTGGTGAACACCTAAAGATTTAGACAGATAAAATTCCAATACATTAAAAATACATAAAGATTAGAATTTTGGGTTAATAATTAGATCAATTTAAATGATGAAAATAAGGGGATTATAAAATTCCCAACACATTAAAAATCCATAAAAATTAAAATTTTTGATTAATAATTAGATCAATCTGAATGATTAAAATAATGAAGATTAATTAACTGCAATTATGAAAATAAAGGCTGAGTAAATAAAAACGCCCCCATTAGAACTTCTTTTATCCCGGCCTTCTCCAACTATTCATTTTACTATTTGTTCGGCCATAAGACATAACTCGCCATAAAAAAAAACGGATTCAAATAATTGTAATAACTATCATCAGCCAAGATGGGGGTGAGGAGAGGATAATGAGAATGATACTAAGAATACCTAGACGTTTATTTATATCAATCATATGTGTGCATGGAAAACACTCCTGTGAATTGAATAATGACCTAATTCAACCGTTATTCAATGGGCACAATTTGACGTCATGTTATGGGGATTAGCGTCTTGAACAAGGTAATGGGGGCGATTAATGCCACCAGCAGCTCAGTCACTTTCCACAACATTTCGCTTTCGCTTATTATTTCCACGCCGTGATTGTTTTAGGGGCAGTGCCTCACCCTCTTTGTATTTCTGCTTCTAGTGTACAGCTTTCCGGGATAGAGTGATGACATCGGCCATGTATATATCTTAGGGCATAGGCCTGGTCTTCTTCACCATTTCGTTGTAAATCTCGACACAGGGGTCCACGAATTCTCCGATGGATGTGTTACTGGAGCAATCGGGGAGTTCAGATTCATTAAGCCTATGTCCAATGAGGTAATCGTGGCATTTCAAGGGAGGCATAGATTCCTTTCGCATCCATATGGGGGCGATCGAATATGAAACACATGGACAGTTTCCATCGAGATGGGGGTGATCAAATATGAAACACACTTACAGTTGAGGAAATTAACTTTTTGAGGAAATTCAAAAGTTAATCTCAAATGTGGTAATTTTAAAGGTTAATTATTTAAAAAGTGGTAATTATATGATGCTACAGTAATTTTTTAATATGATTAAGTAAATGTTAAAAACTAAACATGTTAATGGATGTATTCAAAAATATAAGGAAGTTATGAAGAGTAAATCACATTCATTGATTTGGGAGGACTACTAAGAATATGCCAGCATCTTCAATGGTTAGCCATCAAATTAGAATTTTAGATTAAAAGGTGATTAATTGTACCCATCCCCAATAGGTATACGCAAAGGCGTAATAACACACATGATCATTGTATCCATGGGCTCTGTATTTATTTTGAGCGTGTGAGCCCCATTTTATACTATAACACCATATTTTTGGAGAAATGAAATATATAAAAAAACTTTGGTCTTGGGATTTACTATGTTACAATGTGTACATTGATAAATGTGTTTTTTTTTATTTTGGTTATGTGACAATGTCAATCTAAAACATAATTAGTATATGTATCGAATATATAATTACAATTTCTAGTTATGTGATTATAAGTAATAAAATCAAAATATCGTTCTAAAAGTAGTCCTGTAAGAATCGTCGGAGTAGAGTACGGTAAATGTTGTTCAACTCACATACTAATAACTAAGAATCCATGTGAATTTCTAAAGAATGAAGACGACGTGAAATGGCTACTATATTCAGCTACATTATTCATTGATGGCCCTATACAAACGCCACCCGAAGACACAAGTTGTAACGACCCTAGTTAGATAAATGTTTAAAGATTATAAAGTAAAACTAATTAGGGGATTAATTGTGGTAACAAGTTAGTAATTAAACAAAGATGGTTTACTAATCTTAATAAAGTGAGTTATTAATTAATTAAAGAATATAATTGTGGTTAACTAAGTAATAATTTAACTACAGATCACATTTAATGACCTGAGAAATAAATCTAAGAGATCAATGATATATGATATAAAATGGTTGAGTATGCAGGAAGGGATAACCTATTCATCCCGAGAAGATAAAACATTAAAGGAAGGATAAGGGACAGGTACTGGGGTGGTTGAAGAAGTAACTGCATGGGTCAGTGAAGGAGGAATAAGGGAAGGAGGGAGGTTGACGGGAGACATTATTGGGACGGAGGATGAGGGGGATGGATTCAGAGGACTATGAGATTTGTTGTGAGCACAGAGTTTCTGGCTGTGGCTTCTGATCAGTTGAGGCACCGAGTTGCTGGAGGTTTTGGGCACAGGGGCCAGGATATCCATAGATATCCTGGAGCTAGGTAGTTTTCCTAGTTGGCAGGGAGGACAGTAGGTTTGGGCAGTTATTCTTTGTTTGTGACAGAGTTGATCTATGTATCAAGTAGCAGGAAGGAAACAACAAGGAAGCAAGGCAGAAAGGCAACAAAAATCAGCATCAGAACTAGGTATAAGTTATGTATTTATTTCATTCTGCCATGCAATCATTATTCATTGATAAATCTAAGTTACTGAAGTTGTTGTTATGAAAATCAATATTATGCTATGAAGTTATTGTCTCAGTTTCTTTCATAAATTGCTTATGAAACTTAATGATGTTTAGAAATATTTGGCTATTACATATGGTATCAGAGTGTCTTAGTTCGAAATCTGGGCCTAAGGGCCAAAACCCCGAGTGTTAACTTCAGCCACGCTTAAACTACAAACAAAACACGTTCAGTTTGACCCAATATGACTGATACAATATCCGAAAAATATACAGGTAGTACCCCTACCTTACCCAAGTAAATAATCTCATATATCACAAGCAACATCTTTAGGCAATACCCTTTAACTGGATCATGAATGGATAATACAGTCTTAGTCTGAATATTTAAAGGAACGCCCTTTAAAATAAGTGGCAGCAAACTAGATAGTTGAAGGATCACTTTCCACAAAATGGCTACCCTTAAAGTAGCCGGATAAAGCTATTAAGCACGAAAAGAGAGTTGATAATTTAATTTTATTTGAGCAATACTTGTCAATGAAGTTTCGGGTAAGATAGACACCTGAAATCGATGAAAATCTCGAAGGGAAGCTTTTATTGAAGGCTTGAAGTCGGAAAATTTAATGACTGCACGAATTATATTATATAAAATGCAAAAGGACATTTGCAGGACCTTGAAAAGGCCTACTTCATCTCGAACTTAACTAAACGAGGAACTGCCAATGCGCAGCAGGAAAAAGGAAATTTTGAAGACTTGTATTGCACGGGAATGGTGTAAACTACTTGCCTATATTAAGCCTCGGTGATTTTTAATAATGTAAAAAAAAAAAAAAAAATCTCTCAAGAACAATAGGCCAATATAAATTCTAACCGTGCCAAAGAGAGAAATTTTTACACCGCGTAGAGTTTCATGCAACTAATCATTATCCCAAAGGAGAGTTGTCTATTACGCGGGAGAACAGATCTGAGCCGTCAGATCTCAGGCGAAATCCCGTCAGTCATTAGATCTCGAGAAGTTGCGTAGGGTTTAAGTCCTAGTGTGCAGAGGAGTAGTCCCAGAAGAGTCCTCGGGATATCAAAGTCATCGGGGTTTTGTTAAGCCAGAGAATCTAGACCTTGTGGTTCTCGAAATCCCGAGAACGGATCCTAGTCGTTGATCTCGGCAGGGACACGCGTCAGCATTCTGGGGAGGCATCGGGATTTTACCCATCGGGGATTTCAGGAGTGTAGAATCGTTGCGTCAAGGAATCGCGATCCGCGATTTCCCGATAGGATCAGAGTCGTCCAAATAGCAGGGACACGTGTCAAGAGATCCCGTAGAGTCGGAGATTGGGGAATTGAAAGTCCCGTGCATAGGACAACGGGAATCACGATATCCCGATACACGATTTCCCGACGGGTACAAGGACAGAGTGGGGACCACCAGGGTTAGAGTGGTGGACAGGTGTCGCGCCACACCGAAGGATCGCAGATCGGGGTTTGGGAAAAGACAAGTCCCAGAACTCATGGGTTTTGGATTCACGAACTCGAGAACTCCCATACACCGAGGAAGAACAGGTGTCAAAAGGTCAACTCTCGCAAGGGTCAAAGCCAAGTACCATCGGGGATCGAGATTCGGGGATCCGTGAGGATAGAGGATCACGACAGCGTAAGTGTCGATTTCCCGACAGGAAAATTCCCGACAAAAGAAAGGAACCCGTGGGTAAAGATTCATTGGGGTTTGGGGATTTGTAAGACCTGATCTCGTGAGTTCAATACTCGTGATCACACGAAACTCGTTTTTCTGAAAAGTAGAAAGCTTCGTAGTGGAAGCCAGCTGGCATCGGGTATCGGGATGTCGGGAATTCCGTAGACACGGGGTTCATGCAATTTGATATTGCGATATCTGAAAACCCGGTAAGGGACAAGGCTGTGGCCTTGTGGTACAATGGTCATATGGACCAAGAGTTTAGCCTGAAGGACTAATGCACAAGTAACGCATCGGTAGATCGGTAATCAGGAGACTGCAAGGGCAGAGGTTCGTGACAGCGGAAATCGCAAAACCCTGAATCTCGACAGAGAGTATGACGGTGGTCACATGGGAAAGGGTCGTATGGGCCCAGAACATAGCCAGAAGGGGCTAAAGTTTGAAGGAAGTTCATCGGCATATCGGGGATCGCAGATCTTGTAAACAGGGGTATCAGGGTATTGAAAACCCCGAAATCCCGATAAGGGATAAGACTGCGGTCACAAGGAGAGGTCGTGTGGACCACGGGCATAGCTTGGAGGGCTAATTCGCTAGGATCATATCGGGGATCGGAGAATCGCGAGTCCTAAGGACTTTTGAGGTTCGACAATTGGAACCCCGAAACTTCGATGTAGGATAGGGCTGGGGTCACATGGAACGATGGTCATATGAGAGGGATGTCTAGCCTGGAGAGTTAGCACATAAAGTGTCGTATCGGTGAATCAACAATCGAGAGTTTGAAGGAACATAAATTCTCGACATTGGGGATTACAAAGCCTCGAAGCCCGATAAACAGGATTCCTAGGAGGAAATTTGGGCACGGTCCCGGGCAGAGGTCGTGAAGAAATGGGAAAGACCTGAGGGTCGAATATTGACTAGTGATTCCTGGGGGGAATCTAAAGAGCCGCTTCGGCTCGATTGATGAAATTGAACGATCCTGTATACACATATAACAACATTTATACACATATAACAACAGGTATACACAGATGAGTAAATTTATAAATACAAATGAAATAAATTGAAAGCAAAATACCAAATCCGTACAGAGTTGGAATTACAAGCAAATCATTTTTGTTTGGCACTACAAAAAAATATAGGAAATTTCCATTCAGTACCACAGCGTAAGGAAGGTTTATGCAAATTCTTGACACAATCGACTCAGCGTTCTTCATGAAGGTACAAAAGATATGCACAAGCTGGCGGACTGAATCGTGCCTCTTACCATTCCTGAGAGCGAACTCCACAATTTGTACAGACTTGGGATTGGTTCTCAATATTATAGAGAGACTGGACTTCAAGTCCTGGATCTTATCAGTGACCATATCAATATACTCTGTTTCTGCAAATGATCTGGTAGCAGACACAACAATGCCTAGCACTAGCAAGGTGCTCAGAACAATGGCAAGGATGTGAGCCATGGCAATGGAGATTCTAGAAACCTCTGAACAGAGCAGAGGCAGATCCGTGGTGGACAAAGAATGATACGAGGAAATTTCCCGCGGATGAGAAAGTGGAGGTAGTGGAAGGACGCGTAGAGAGTCGAAAAGCTGACAGGTGTAGAATGATGGGGTTAGATACGAGGAAGCTTGAGGAAGCCAGACGAGCACGTGGAACCCATGCGTGCACGAATCCTTGTGTGTACATTTAATTATTTTTATATATGATTTAAAGTGTTAAAAATTATTTAAAATAAATTAAATAATTTATATATAAATAAGGTCAAGATAGTTTAAATTAAAGTAAAGATAATTTGGGTTAAATTAGTGTAATAATAATTTTAAATTAATAATTTTATTTAAGCGTAAGGTTAACCTACCTTAAAGTTCGATGTTAACCAAGCTTAGACGCTTAATCCTAACCCAAACCTAGCCAATCCCCTGATGCAGTAACGCCTGTTTACAGACAAGTAAAGAAAACTTACGCCTAACCCTGTTTCTAAGTTTAAATATCACCAATTTGAAACGTCCTGGAACTCACCCTGATAACTTTGGGGTGATGCAGGTTAAGGTATACAAGATGGTCAGGACTCAAAGGGGTCGAGGCGGGGGAGCATCGTCACAACCACTGCCAACACCACCAACACCACCATCACCCTCGCCCGAACTAGCCCTCATACTGCGCTCGTTGGAAGCCATTAACAAGACTTTAAAGGGGCATCAACTGGCAGGGACTGAAGTGGAACCTCCACCATCTGGAATGGGTAATCCAGAAGCATCAAGGGATTCAAGGGGAGAATTTCCACCTAAAGACATCATGTAAGAATTGCAGAAGATCAAACTTCCAGAGTTTGCCGAAGGTCGCGCCAGTGAACGCGCAAAAGCATGGTTGGAAGGCATGACAATGTGTTTTTCCTTAAGGGACTATGCATCCAACTCAAAGGCAAAGATCGCCATTTTTCAGTTAGGAAACAGTGCCTTAAACTGGTGGGGCAACTTGGAAAGACAACTACACCTTACCCCAGACACAGTATCTTGGGAAATTTTCGAGGAGAGGTTCCGAAGGAAATACCTACGAGCATACTACGAGGAACAACAAGTAGGGGCATTTTATGCCTTAGTACAAGGAAACAAAACTGTAGAAGAATATGAGATCAGGTTTATGGAACTGGTCAAATATGTTTCGTATATGGACAATGACCAATGACAGGCAGAGCGCTTCATTTATGGATTGAACCTGAAGATAAGAGCTATGGTGCGAATGTGGAAACCGTCTTCATTAGCGGAGGCAGTAGAAAATGCGCGTTACGTAGAAGAACACGTGAACTTAATAGAGGGACAAGTATAGTCCATGATCTGCTACTTGGGAGGATGCCGAGACACTACGGCGAGACTATCCCTCACTATTTTGACCACCTCGAGAACATGTTTCTTGAAGGTGGGGTGTATGTAACACCACCTTTTGACTTAGACAACCAAGATTACCTGAGGCCTATACACTTTATTTCCTAGTCACAGTGAAACTATTAAGTGATACACTTAAACTTTAAAATTTATAAACTTTTATGAATGTTTAAATATTATCAATGATGATGCATGTAATGCGATCTATTATGTGAATGTGAATTTTACGAATGTTTAAATGTTATTGATGATGAAGTATAAGATGCAACATACTGTCAGAAAGTGAAAGTAATGAATGTTTAAATACTACTAGAATGATGTTGGATACAATGCAATCTATTTTGGGTAAATGATAAATCTTATGAATGGGTGACGAGTTTGAATTATGGGATATTATGAAATCTAAATCTAATTGGAAAGATTTGATGTTAATGTATCGGTACGGGGATACCAAATTGAAATGATGATAGTATGCAATTATACGATGATAATGCATAGAAATGTATGAGTTTGTGTTGCAGACTAACCTGCAGGTTATGGGCTATGAAATAGCCCAGAGATAATGATGATGAAAGTGGATATGAGGATCACTAACTGAGAAACATTGTGGTATGAATAATGTATGTGAAATTTATATTGATTTGGATGCATTGCTATGATATGTGGACTAGTGCATGATTTTGGTACTAACACTACCCAAAACCGAATAAACGATGAAAAAACCTCCAGCAACACGGTGCCCCTATATGTTCCATTGTAGGGTGTTGACCCTAGATCTGTTAGGATGGGTGGAGGCATTTCCCACCATGTATCCTCCATTGTAGGGTGTTGACCCTAGTTCTTTTAGGAGGGGTGGAGGTGTTTCCCACCGTGTATCCTCCATCGTAGGGTGTGGACCCTAGATATGAATAGGAGGGGTGGAGGCATTTCCCACTGTGTATCCTCCGAAACCTAAAGTCATGGGAGAATGGTGCTAGTTCACGCTCCCTAAGACGTGTGATGATGAATGTCAATTTCCTGCTAGGGAAGCTTGGTCGAGATAGCGACACTTCCACTTACGGGTTCTATTTGGAGTTAGGTCAATATAGTTGACGCTCCAAGATAGTCTAGCAGAGGAAGGATAGGAATGGAGTTGGAAGTAGGTTAGGGAGGAAGGATGAGCAGTAATAGTTGAGACAATATGGAGATTTGTCTTGTGGTGGAATTAATGTCTTCCCTTCAAAAAAAAAAAAGAGAAATGTGTATACATGGATATTCATTATTACATAACTAAACCACCATTGTTTAAAATAAAACTGTTAAACTAGATAATTGTGATTAAAGAATTTCTCAAACAATTGATTGATTGTTGTCTTTTATAAAAGACTAGTCTTGCTGACTGGATTGAATGCATACATAAATTACTAAAGGATGACAGTTTTGATTATTAGTACATGCACGAGACTTGCA
>ML813873.1:118816-143056 GCA_009831015.1 Picea engelmannii
AAAGAATTTCTCAAACAATTGATTGATTGTTGTCTTTTATAAAAGACTAGTCTTGCTGACTGGATTGAATGCATACATAAATTACTAAAGGATGACAGTTTTGATTATTAGTACATGCACGAGACTTGCATGTACTAGCTACAGATGCATTTCTTGTACATATACACTAGTATGTATGAGGTTTCTTGACTTACTTACTGATAATGTCAGTTACTTGTTGTGAATGTGTGAACCATGCTCTTTTCCTTTGTACCATCGGATACCTTAACTTCGGGACAAAGTTTCTTGAAGGGTGGGTGTATGTAACGACCCTAGTTAGATAAATGTTTAAAGATTATAAAGTAAAACTAATTAGGGGATTAATTGTGGTAACAAGTTAGTAATTAAACAAAGATGATTTACTGATCTTAATAAAGTGAGTTATTAATTAATTAAAGAATATAATTGTGGTTAACTAAGTAATAATTTAACTACAGATCACATTTAATGACCTGAGAAATAAATCTAGGAGATCAATGATATATGATATAAAATGGTTGAGTATGCAGGAAGGGATAACCTGTTCATCCCGAGAAGATAAAACATTAAAGGAAGGATAAGGGACAGGTACGGGGGTGGTTGAAGACGTAACTGCATGGGTCGGTGAAGGAGGAATAAGGGAAGGAGGGAAGTTGATAGGAGACATTATTCGGACGGAGGATGAGGGATGGATTCAGAGGACTATGAGATTTGTTGTGAGAACAGAGTTTATGGTTGTGGCTTCTGATCAGTTCAGGTACCAAGTTGCTGGAGGTTTTGGGCACGGGGGCCAGGATATCCATAGATATCATGGAGCTAGGTATTTTTCCTAGTTGGCAGGGAGGACAGTAGGTTTGGGCAGTTATTCTTTGTTTGTGGCAGAGATGATCTGTGTATCAGGTAGCAGGAAGGAAACAACAAGGCAGCAAGGCAACATAAATTGGCATCAGAACCAGGTATTTGTTAAGTTATGTATTTATTTCATTTTTCCATGCAATCATTATTCATTGATAAATCTAAGTTACTGAAGTTGTTGTTATGAAAATCAATATTATGCTATGAAGTTATTGTCTCAGTTTCTTTCATAAATTTATTATGAAACTTAATGATGTTTAGAAATATTTGGCTGTTACACAAGTTGACCCTCGGGTAAGTAAATGACCCGAGCAGTGGAAGCCAGGTTCCGTGTATGAACACTGACACCATCTGTGAATTCTAAGTAAACCGAAGACTCCATTTATATCTTCCAACCAAGTGAAAGCTCGATAAGAAAGCCGACAACACAAAGGAAAATATATATACACTAAGATACACTAGTATACAAAGAGTTATGTCGAAGCTTGGAGATCAAGCATAATATATTTTCAAGTGGAGCCCATTTATGTGCTCATCCAACATATTCTCCTCATAATCTTCCAATTCATAGGATCATTTTTCTAAGACACGTCACATGATATAAGGACCATTGCACATGGGGTTGAACTTTCCTGCCCCCAATGGTTCTTTGGCTTAGTTATATAAGAGGACGAAGTAACCCTCAGCGTATGACCGAGAAGATACACTCTTATCACACTTGACCTTGACATGTCGTTTATCCTCTTCGATAGTCATAGAGGCATCTTGACGCTGCTCATCTAGGCTCTCTAGGTGTATGAGGCGTTCTTCAAGATTTGAAACATCAGGTAGGAGGTTAACTTTTAGTCTAAGGGAAGAGATTTCTCTTTCAATAGGAAGCATCAACTCCACACTGTGTACTAACTGAAAAGGAGAAAAACCGATGGAACTCTTAACTGAGGTTCGGTATGCCCAAAGTGTCAGGTAAAGAATTAGATGTGAGTCAGATTTTCTCTGGCTGACAATTTTATACAAAATGATCTTGAGAGACTTATTCACAACCTCTACTTGTCCATTTTCCTAGGGATAGTAAGGGGAAGAATGACCATGTTTGAACCCCAGTTTTGATGCTAACTCTTTCATCATTTTGTTCTGAAAGTGACTGCCATGATCAGCGACAATCTCCCTCGAGACTCCAAACCAGACTATAATTTGATTGAACTTGAAAAATGTTGTAGTCTTACCATCGGATTTAATCGTAGACATGGCCTCTACCCATTTATTAAAGTAGTCTATGACCATGATAATATGTTTATGCCCCCCAGCTGAAGCTGGGTTGTAGTCCACAAAATTCACCCCCCACTTGGTGAAGGGACCGATGGTGATGACCGTGTGAAGAGGGGCTCGATGCGATCACATTTTACGAGAGAACACTTGGCAAGGGTGACACTTCTTGACCACTTTGACACAATATTTGAAAACAGATGGTAAAAATAACCATCTCACAATATTTTTTGGGTTGTCGTAAGCCCAGATAGATGACCACCACAAGCCCCACTGTGACAGTCATTAAAACTGACTTGGCCAATTCATGGTTCAAGAAACAACGCAAGATATTATCTAATCCTCGATGATACAAAGTGTCATCGATGATAAGGTATTTTTTATCTTGATACTATATACATCGTCGATCGTCTTTTGATAGATGTTGAGAGAACTTCAAGGTTTGAAGATATATCAAAATGTTTTCATACTAGGGGTCCAAAGAAGAATAAGGAAAATGTGGTCATCTCCAAAGGAATTGACATGAATGACGTCCTCATCCAATCGAGGGAAGCCTGATATTAACTTAGAAAAAACTAGCGATTTCTTGGATTTTGTCGAGGCAAAATAAAGGTCAAACTCTTATAAAATGACAATCTATTTATTATATTTTCCCCCTATGATACACCTAGTAAGGACGTATTGAAAATGATTGACATTAGAAACTATGGTAGTTTTGAAAAGAAATTTATAGTGCCACAATGTTTGAACCGCATGTACAGTAGCCAAAGCTAGCTTCTCAACATGAGAGTACTTGAGTTCAAGACTGACTAAATTTTGACTAAGGTAGTGGATGACGTGTTCATGGAGCTCATCATCCTCCTGAACTAAAACCATACCAACCGTCCCTTTGGACACGATGATATAAAACAATTAATCTCTGCTTTAGTCTGGAGGCTTCAGCAGAGGCATCGATACCAAGGATTTCTTAAGAGCATCGAAGGATTCTTCGGCTTGCTCATCCCATATAAACAAAGTGTCCTTCTTCAAGAGATGCATTAAAACCTTAGTAATATTGACATAGTTTACTATAAACAGACGTAAGAAGTTAGCTTTCACCTATAAACCTTGAAGATAACAAATGTTGTGTGGGGGAGGAAATCGAAGTATTACCTCAACCTTTAAATGATCCACCATGATCCTAGTCTCAGAAACTAAGAATCCTAAGAGATGACCCAACCTAATGCAAAAGATGCACTTATGAGGATTTAAATGGATGTGATAATAATTCCATCTCTCGAAAAATAGCCGAAGGTGGGTAGAGTGAGCAACGAGATCATCGAGGTAGGCTTCGACTATATACTTGATATCGTGAAAAGTGAAGGTCATGGCTCGTTGGAAGGTTAATACAATGTTTTTAAGACCGAAAGGAATTTTTCGGTATGTGAAAGTACCCCAAGGAGAAATAAATGTTGTCTTATGTTGATCCTCAAGTTTAATATGAATTTGTTTGTATCCAGAAAATATGTCCATAAAAGAAAAAACCTCACTTCTCATGCACTCAACAATAATCTGATCAATGAAAGGTGTCAGGAAGTTGTCTTTAGGACATTCCTTATTCAAGTCTAAAAAATCCATAGTCACATGGATGGTTCCTTGCTTGTTATTCATGAGAACAAGATTGAATACCCATTCAGTCAAGGGAACCAGGTAGATAAAAGCAACATTAAGCAATTTTTCCACCTCTTCCTTAATAGCAGGGGCCTTCTTAGGATGAACAACTCTAAGTTGTTTTCAAATAGGTTTAGCATCCAGGTAGGTTTTAATATCATGTTCCACAATATGAGGGTTGATTCCTAGAATCTCTTCATATGACCAAGAGAACACATCACAAAAGACTTTGAAGAGATCGGTGTAGATCTGAATTTCTTCAGGCAAATAATCTACACTGATATATACATTTTCAATTTTACCAGGAATGCAAGAGATGTTTATCATGACAGTAGGATAAATACTCACCATGTTTCCTTCGGCATAAATGTTGTGTGTATCAAGTGGAACTACGACGTGACCAACTGTCTCACTCAAGGTAGATCTAAAATCATATTTCTCGATCCTAACACGATCTTGGAGGAAGTAAAAGACATGATGCATATCATCCCATGACCTGTCTGAACCATTCATGGCCTCTAATATCACTTCATCCAAAGTGAAAGTATCATCGAGGCAATCACGTGAGCAAGACAATGAAGTGGCCCATACGAGATTAAGAAGAGGATTGTCCTCGTCCATCTGTGAGGAGACATGATCTAAGTCGATAGAAGAGTCAAGAATAGCGTGATATGCTATCTCTGCCACCGACAGTGGAATTTCCATTCCAATATGTGAATGACCTTCCTAAGTCATGGTTTGTGAAGGTAGGGTCCAAGGATCGTTAAAATATGAAGTGCGGAAAGGAACGAACCTCATTGACGAAGAAAACCTATTGGACATGGCGTAAATGTGATGATTTGGTGACACAAAATAAAAGGTACCCATAAGGGAGGAATACATTCTGACACCAATATCCTCAGTTGTCAGCTGAAATGTGTCGATCACGAGGATCGAAGGTTCAACTGATGCATTGGGACAAGCATGTGCAAAGGATAATTAATCAATCGTCATGATTTTCCCTTCACGAGGAAAGGAACGAACCTCATTGATGAAGAAAACCTATTGGACATGGTGTAAATGTGATGATTTGGTGACACAAAATAAAAGGTACCCATAAGGGAGGAATACATTCTGACACCAATATCCTCAGTTGTCAGCTGAAATGTGTCGATCACGAGGATCGAAGGTTCAACTGATGCATTGGGACAAGCATGTGCAAAGGATAATTAATCAATCGTCATGATTTTCCCTTCACGAGGAAAACATAAAGTACAAAAAATGGAATATATGACTGCATTCATACCATAATTCCAATTATGTCCTAGTAATAAGTTATAGTCAAGGGGTGCATCAACCACCTCCACATCCACCTCCACTGTCTTTCCGCCTAAATGGACTGGAAAGGTAGGAAGAATACTGTGAGGATGGAAATAAAGACCATAAAATGTGGTCAACATAGTATAAGATTGATATAGGGTTAAAGATTCAATGGCTTTCCAATAGGTTAGGGACATCACGCACGTTGCAATGCCTTCATCAATAATAATAGGTTTGATGGGATACTTTGAGTAATCCACATGGAATTGAAAGGCCACGTGGTAAGGAAAGCGAGGTTTCACAACTGTGTTATCAAACTTGATAACCTTAGAGCCACACAGGTCTAGAGATCCTAACATAGATAAAAAGGCATTCCTATGTGAAGGACACATATGGAGTACCTCCAAAGCCAACATCGCACAAGGGGTTTGACCCATATCTTCAACAATAGAGTAGTTCTGGGAATCTCTACAATTAGGGTTGCGGGTAGAATGTTTGATTAATATTCGTTTCAAAATACGAGGTGGAGGCTTTGGATTTTCGATATAAAAGGACGTTTATGGAGGAGGGGGAGACTCTAGACCCAAAATAGTGTGTTAAGAACTGTAATCCTGAGACCGAGTGGCTATATTAATATGAGACATGACAATACTAACACATAGATGGTTTCCTTTATGCGCCAGAGGGTTTTGATTCCCACTCACCAAATTTCTGGCATTATAGGAGCTCGAGGCCATGTAATGATTATGCAGGAAAGGATTAGTCAACACAATGGGCGATAGATATAAGAGCCTCACAACTTCCTCAAGTTTTGGGCACAAGTGGGTAAGGTGATCATCAATACAAAGATTACAATGGAATTTCACATTCTGTCTCTCTTTATTTCCCTCACCAACATTATTGTTCGATCTATCACTGTTAACATTGTCCTTGGGTTTATTATTAATATTCCTCCCACTCTTACGATTGTTACCATGTCATTTCTTTTTATTCCCTTCTGGTTGTTGGTTACCATTCAGGTTGGTCGACGCCTGCAAAGAATGCACATTTGTCGACTGAGTAGGAGTGGAGGACAAAGAAAAAGCTTGTCCTCCTACAGACTGGCTTAGAGATAACTCTTTCAACTAGCTTTCCACCATGTTTGTAGATTTAACATTTGCAGAGCCTATAATTCCATCGACATGAGGCCCATGATTTTTTCTAGAGTTGTATTTCAACCTTGGTGCATCAGGAATAGTTTCGTATAACATCCCAGACTGAGAATATATGATATCTAACTACTAGGATTTAAAGATCACTTCCTCTTCAGATGTTACCTCAGATTTAGAGACATCCTTCGAAATATAAGGAAATAAAAACATAAGAAACCATTCCAACACAAACGCTGGAGGAATGTAGGCTTTGATCAACCTCTTCCATCTATGCTACTCTTGGATGTGATCCGAGATATGGGTGGCTTTGTCCTAGTAGAGGGACGAAAAAAGTTCTATGCGAGCATCATAACAAATTGACAATTGGAAGTGGTTGAGGAAGATTAAAACCATCTAATTAAAATTCATGTACGTTCCCCTTGGTGGATTTATCTAGCGTTTCATTGCAACCCCAATGCGGGTGCATTGGAATAGTCTCAAATGAATAGAATCACCGTTAAGACAATTTGAAGAGAACCAAAGATGAAAAGTAGTGATGTGATCACCAGGTTCCTCACCGGTCTTTCCTTTGAATTTAGGAACATCTGAAGGAAGCTTAGTGGGGATGGGGGGCCATGAAGGATCATGACACAACGTGTCATTCATTAATCTTGATAAGTCTGGAAAATTAATCATGGCCAGAAAAGGGAGTCGGGGTTGCGAAATCTAAGACCATGCTCTTGGGAAAGGTTGTTGTTGGCGAATCACATCCCATCTAGGTCTTTGGTATGCATCATGGCCCTTTCCGTGATTATAAAACCCTCCTCCAAACTGATTCATAAGGTGTTGGTTGGGCACCATTTTAGTAGGAATGTTATAATGAGGGTTATAAATATTTCCCCCAGCCGGAGTAGCTCCAGGTTGGGTGTTTCCCAAAGTATGAAATTGACCTCCCCTGGGTGGAAATCCAAAGGATAGAGGCAAATTCATCATGCCAAACGTGTTGATCAAAATCAATGTCGACGAGGTAGGTGTAAATGATGGAACATAGGCAATAGCTTGTCCGCCTGGTTGACTACTCCATCTAGGAGAATTAATACTAGAAGCCATGCCCCCAAGTCCAAACAAAAGTGGAATATGCGAAGGAGCCATGCCCCCAAGTCCAATACTAGGATTTGTATTCGTCGTTGGAATGGATGACGAAAATTGCGATGTCATATTCGACATACCATAAGAAAAAGAGCTAGAGGCAGTAGGGATGGGATGAATATTGTACCTAGGTGTACCAAAAATAGACCCAAAATGGTTTGTCACTATAGGTTGAGCAACAATCATAGGCTGGATAGGAGTGATGACTGGAACCTCCAACACTACAACTATAGTGGTCGAAGCCATAGAAGGAGTTCCATTAACTACGGTAGGTATGGGAGTCGAAGGACTCCCAGTATCTTTCTAACTTGACTCAGTACTCATACTTGTATGATCACAAGTCTGGTAGGTGAAGGTGTGTGTACCACGGTTGATAACTTTACACCTTTTAGAAGACAAAGACTCAAGATGCAGTGGTAACTTCAACAAATGGAGAGACCTACGAGGAACTAGGTGGCTCCATGATGACTCAAAACTCGACATATAAAAAAAATCTTAAGGCCAACTAACAATCAAAGAGCACACCAAAATAAATTAAAGGGCCAATATGCACTCAAACATGATATAGTGGCTGAAAAGGGGTCTCCCTCACTAAAGTAGATATGCCTCACTCAAGAGGGGCCTGAGACTCCCTTTAAAATATCCACGGTACCAGAATCGGTTATAAGGGATCTCGTTGGCTTAACAATGCAGTCGTTCAGATCCCCCTGGAGAGGTAATACTCCATAAAGGTTGTGTGTTGTCCGAACCTTATTTGACTTAGGGTACACACAGAATAACCCCTGCAAATAACCTATGTGGCTACCTATGTCAAGCAACTAAAACCACCACAATATAACCAATGTGCATGAGAATAATCGGAAGTTAGGTCCATCGTATGGGCAGGGTAACAAAGCTGAAAATCTTGAAAGCATCGCCTCTCACAGAGGTAAAGGCACTAGAAAGACCCCTAGATATGAATAGATCCCCATAAATATCTCTGATGCTAAGAAGGTATTAGAGGGATATCTCTGCAACCAACTTCGCACGACCTCGTGCCTAACTCCGATGTGAGAGAAGCCTCCTAACATCACTAATTATACAATGGATTTCACCATTCCCTTAGTCAGACACATATGTTGAGTTTAAATTAATTTTAAATTAATCTGTGTTACTTTTAGTGGCTTTGTTTACTTAAAAGATATGGTCATGAAACTAATGATGTTATGACTCAACAAGTAAAATAAATGAATATGAATATAATGCAAAGTCCTAACTTCAATTCTCAAAAAATGATAACCTTTTCACAATGCAACTTTCAGTTCAAATCTGCAATCGCAATGAGATACAATCTTTCCATGCATGTATCAAGATCAATAATAAGAACCTAAAAGATCAAATTCCAAAATGAAAAAAGTATTTTTTTTTATTTTTAATATAAAGAATGAAAATGCAAGGACTAAATAACAGCTTGATATATAGACCCTATTGTAAGAAGAAAGAGACAAACCAAGAAAGAGACAATCCAAGCAGGATATCAAGAAAGAAACACCCATCCCAAAATACAAGAACAACCAATGAAAAAAATGATGAGAAAGAAAAACTGCCTAAAAATTCAACCAAAGAAAGGTTTCCTATCACTCTGTATGCACTCAACAGTGATGAAAGAGAGCCAAGAAGACTCAGCAACCATCAAAACTCACCCAACAAACACCAAACTCAATGATCAAGCATAACAAATTGATGTACACGACTGTTTAGGAAAAATCGTGCATGCACGTTCCCTATAGAATGACAGCTCGCGTATGTATGTGTCTGTCAAGGGAAAAACCGCGTATGTGTATCAAAACATTGCCAAGTTAAGGATAAGGCCAATAAAATCAAATTCAAAATGAAAATAGGTTGTCAAACAATCACATGACAAGAAAACTCAAGCTAACCAAGCGCAATCAAAGGAGAAAAGCACTCCAAGCCCCAAAATAGAATATTTAATCCCCAGTATGGTCACCAACTCTGTTACGAGGAAAATCACTCTATGGCATGGGGTAAACCACAACAGACGAAATGACTGCATAAATCAACTCTAGTCTCAATTATGTTATATAAACAAACATGTTAACAGGACAAGATAAAGATCCTACCTCGTTCAGACGTTCGATGAAGGCCATTGTTGAGCACTCTCCTCAAAGCTATATACTTGCAACTTGTCATCAACAACCAAAATACACAAGCATATGGTGATAATATATCAATTTAGCACATATAATAACATAATCCATCAATATTCATAACAAATATGTCCATGGAGTAACAATTCAAATATTTGCAAGACATTAATTGGATGAGAAAATAGTATTTCTATTAAAATATGATCAGCAAAAGTGTATGAATGACAAAGAATCTCTTCATTTCCATGATATGCATGAGATTCCATTTGAGGTTCTTGGATTATGATAATGATCTTGGGATATATTAGCCATTCTTTGTGGACATCATTTAACCAATCTACAACTTTGAAAGAGAGTGAAAAGAGAGACCAGCCTTTCTAACATAATATACCAATACTTAGAGTAGAAATGATAGATTTTAATAGTAATAGAAAATTGAAGAAAAACTATAATACTACAAATAAAAATATTGATGAAAGCAATGTTCAATTGTCTCTTTAAGGGGGCAACCTCCTAATCTCTAAAACTCCAATTACAATATACTTCACAAAATAGTTAATTGTAGAAGAACTGGAATACCACAAATAACAATATATACTACATATATTCTAGTAAACTTTCTTACAATTATTACTTTCACACTATATATCCTATATACATATAACATATTTTATAATGTATTACAAATTATTACTTTCACACTATATACTACATGAACATCATGAACATTGTTTAATAAAAATCACCTAAATACATAGCAACCTCTCTACTACTTATAAATACATAGCAACCTCTCTACTACTAAAAGGAGTTAGGGTCTAATCCTAACACAAATCAAGACTATGAATGTTTGACATAGTATACCAAGATGAATATCTCCATTTCTATTGCAACTACTTGAGTTTCTTCTTCTGCAGCGGCAACCGGTATTGGCCATTTACGCTACGCATGCAGATAGTTAGCACGAAGGGGCTACCAGTATTGGCCCTTTACGCTACGCCATACTTTATTGTATTATTCGGTTCAATTATAATCGTCTATTAATATTTTAATGCGGATCAGTAATAAACTTTATTTCGTATCATTGTTTTAAGGCTACTTTTATTATTTGAGGAAGAACTCGCGTCAAGTTGACACAAATTCATACAACCAAAATAGTTATTTAATAGTTTTATTTTCGTCTATATGGCTGTAAATATGTGCAAATTTTGTTGATGATATTATTTAATGCAAATATCATATTTATAGAAAACAAAAGTATTTATTTTTATTAATAACTTTTGTTTTCTTACTTATAAGCATGTTGACTGGTCCTTGGTAAGTAAATGTCATGACAAACGAAAGGATGTATTTGTCCCCGAAAGTATTTATTTTTATTAATAACTTTTGTTTTCTTACTTATAAGCATGTTGACTGGTCCTTGGTAAGTAAATGTCATGACAAACGAAAGGATGTATTTGTCCCCGAGTGTGTAGTCCTATCGGTGGTATGGTCCTCCTTTGGTTTTTTCAATCTTACCTTAATAAATACATTATATAATAATGGGTATTTTAAAATTTCAGATTATATATGGTTACGATCATGTGTTTCCTCTTAAGAGGTCACAGGTTTAAATCCAGAAGGGGTAAGGTATGTATACCTTTGTAGACTTTACCAGTCAAATCGTTGGGCGGAGGGGGTCCCTTGTCCCATAAACAAGGGGTTCTCATACACCAATTTGGTGTGTTGGCTTGGCCGTGACCTTAAAAATAGATTATTATTATTATTATTATATAAATAAAGATTTGTATTTTTTTTAAATGGAAGTAGTTTATGATAAGAAAGAATTTGTCATCTTTGTGACACAAACATGGTTGAATATAAAAAATATTTTCTTTTAAAGTGTCATGTGTATATTCAAATTAGATAGTAATTTCAAAATATTTATTATAATACTAACCTTCCTAATCTTCTAAGCCGTCAAAACTTTAGTAATCTTAGAACGGTTTTTTTAATGCTTTTCAAGTATCAAAATAACATTTAAAAAAAATCTAAGCAATCTTTTACTTTTCTCAAGTTCTCATAAACCATATTTAATATCAATACACATTAACCATCATCTTCTTCATAAGAGAATAATAAAAACAAAATCATCATATCATATAATTAGGCCGAAAGACGTACACCTATTGACCATAGACACATTTAATACGTTTTTAGTGTTTAATGAGTTTTGTATGGACAAAATTAAATATTGATGGAATATTCTTAGTACTCCCAATAAATTAATGGTTGTGATTTCAACCACTAACTTCCTTACTATTATAAAGACATCATTTTATATGTTTATTTTTTTACTTTTACTTAATCATATTTAAAATTTACTATGGTGGCTAGCTGATTGCTAGGTATGAGTGATTAGGGTTTCATTTTCTATGCCAACCTAAACCTTTGGCCTTCACTAACCACTTTCTGGACACACTGCCTCCTTCCAGCCAACTCCTTCCATCCACCTCTGGGCAGTTTCTCTTTCCCACCAATTAAAGTTTTGCAAGCCATCCTTTCAACATTCACCGGCCACAAATTTGTTACTATGCTAGTTTTAGTTCTTTTTATTCTTAATCTTCATTATATGGTGAGGCTAAAATCTTAATACAATACAAAACCCAAAGAGAGTGGTTGGTGAGACATCATTACTTCAGCGGAACGGAACCGGTGGCAGAACCGATCGGAGAAGGGGACTGCGGAAGGGAGGCAGCGCCGACGCTGATTGCGAGCTTCATGCCGTTCGAGCGGTGACCGGTGATTACGCATATGTAATACGTGCTGCCCGCGTTGTCTAACGCAATGGTGTCGTTTCCGGTAGACTATGATTTCAATGGATTACTAGTAAGGCATGAATCGTACACCGCCAGCTTAATATCTAAGCATGGAATTGGAGAATATTTAAAATTTCAAGATAGTGATTTGTATAGTGCTCTGCTCCCCACTTGTGCTCCCAGCATATAGGCTCTGAGTTGTAATCTAAATTTTTTAGTTGTAAACTGGTTCTGCTCTTGATTGACAGTCGTACTTTGGGAATTGTTTCCATCCTCATAAAGGAGTATAAACAGAGGGAAACGACTCAAAAAATGTGGTTAAAATCTACAGAATTTCATTAATTCATTTTACACAATTATATACTATCTACAAAATTTCATTAATTCATTTTACAAATCGAGAAAAAGAAGACAAAATCTACTATAAATATAAACATATTGTACCAAAGTGATTGAATTCGTCGTTGCAAATAAAGAAATATCTTCAAACCAGCTGTAAAGTGTTATTGTGCAATAGAAATGGAGATATTTGTCTCATTAGACAAGACCAAGCATCTATCCTTAAACATTGATGACTTCTGATTGAAAGAATTGTTCCACAAATAGGTTATTTAACAAGATTATGTCTCTTATTATCTCAGAATTTGATGCAAGGCTTTCCAAGATCTGCAATACCATTTTTTTACAACCCTATCTCCAATATTCCCTCCCGTGAAGGGAGATTTTGCAAAGGCATCATCTTGTGTGCACGGACCTTACTTTTTCTTACTTCTTGCAATAGATTTTAGATTTCAAAATTTAAGATAGTTATAAATTGAAAACAACAAATCCAATATTTTTGAATAAGAAGGGTTGAAATGCCATATCAATTTTTTTCTTAGTAAACATTCACTAAAAATGGTTCTCATTACTAGAAAAATAAAATACCATAATACCATGAATACCAAATACCATAAATAACAATATTTTTATTGATGAAAGCAATGTTCATTTTCCTTTGAAACTCAGAAACTTCCTAAATAGTAGATCTCCAATTATAATATGTTTCAAAAAACATACCATTACTTTGCTTCTACTTTATTATAGAGTTTTCTAGTAAGTGGAAACTTCTAGTAAAGATTCTTACAATTACTTCTTTCACATAATATCTACTACATGAGCCTTATTTAATAGAGATGACCTCAATATATAAGAATTTATCTATATGCTTAAGAGGGTTAAGGTAGGACCCTAACATGCCCGCTCTTCTAAAACAACATTGTCCTCAAGGTTGAAGATGAGGGAATTGTTGAAGGATCAATGTTGGTTCACATGCGACATCCTCAAGCTAGGTATTATTCCATTGCATCGGTGCCTCTTATATAGTGTACTAACAGATGCACCTCTCTCATTTTTTAAGGAAAATTTTTGGTTGCAACCAAATGGAACCTTCTTCATCTATCTTTCGAAGGCAAGTTTTAATACAAAAATTATAGTTCACAACTTTATTTAAGAAAGATACATGAAATTTTGGATGAATTTTATAGTGGATAACAACCTACAATTTCTAATTCACTTCTCAATATATTTGACCTTACAATGGCCATAAAACATAGGAGAAAGATTTTGCAGGTGGTTTTCTTTAAGTGAGATCTTCTTTTAAGGTTGTAGATGGAGGAACAATTGATTTCATTTCTCAATATTTCATTTCAAAAAATTCTAATCAACCTGTTACTTTAGTCAATTTTGATCCATGACTAGATTACCCTTGAGATTTTGGAGAATTTCACCTCCAATGGTGAGGGTTTTATCGACCTACTACACCTTAGAGAATCCTAGTAAATAGGATAGTATTGATGGGGGATTTTAGCCATAGATAGCTTCCAAGGGAGTCATTAATGTTTCACCATGATAAGTTGTATTATACCACCATTTGGATAAAGGGAGACATTAGACCCATGGGGACTATGTCTCTAAAGTAAAACACCTCAACTATTCTTCTAAGAAATTGTTAACAACTTTATCCTAACCATCAGTTTGGGGGTGATATGCAGTGTTGAAATTCAATTCAGTGCCCTAGAGCCAAGACAACTCTAAAAAAAATATTCTAGTGAAGGTGGGATCATGATCCATTGCAATAAACTATGGAATTCCATGGAGTTTAAATATATTATCGATGAATACTTGAGTTAGATTTCTAAAGGGGTATGTAGACATTGAAAACTACATGTTTCCAAGAGATTTCCATGGAGTTAAAGGTTTAACCCCCTTTCTTAACATCCTCTCATTGCAGAGGGAATGTAACATGCATAGGTATCTTTATCATCCTTGACTCAATGTCTATTGAAACATGGTAGTTTTTTTCTCTATCTCGGAAGGAGGTGCATGCTAGTGTCGTAGGGAGAGGGGTCGAACCTTCAACCCCTAGAGAATAGTGTAGCAATGAAAGGGAACATGGATAGAGTAGTCGTTCATGTGAGCCTCACAAATGCTCGAGTTGCATGCATACTTTCTATGGGTTTATGGAGGTCAGTGGACATCAAATATTCACAGGGGGAGGTAGTATCTTAACCATATCATTGTTCTTCATCATTATATATTTATATAGTGTTCTATGTATTTATTTTCATATTTTATTGTATGTTGTTTTGTAGTTTCTACACCCCTATAGTAGGCCGATAGATGCATCAATGTATGTCTCCACCACTAATGTAGAAGTAGACGCATCCTACACAATTGATGTACCACGTACAAAACTATGTGTCACATTTGATAAATTCACCATAGTGATTTCTTTATTTTCTAGTATCCTCAAATTTATAATGTTCTTGTGTTTCTATAGGTTACGGTATCAGATGGTGCTGAGAAGTGTCAACCTGGGATTGACAAGTCACCTACTTCACATGTATCATATGTTGATTTAAATATCATTTAAATCTCAAATTTCATCTATTTATGTTGTTGAATTTTATTATTTGGTACTAGTAACAATATTATTAATATGTATGCGGGTTGTTGATCTTTTCTCCAGTTATAGTACTATTCCAATCCTTGGGAACTCTGTCATGGATTTTGGGTTACCTATTTCTAGGACAAGAGTTATTCCATCATTTTTACAGTTTGTGGTGGTTAATCACCACTCACACCCACCATATTGCATATCCCATACGTCCTTAGTCACTAGACTTGTAGGCCACCCACTTGCACTATCTATTCTATTACATCCACCAATGGTGGATGCACTCGTATGTCACCCAACCACACCACCATTTCCATATGTTCTATCTGTCGAGGCTACCATAGTAGATGTTTCCTTAGAGAAAATTGGACACTCGAGAGCTCCACCTAACAACGAATCTCCACCATTTTCTGAGTTATTCGTGGTGAGATAATGTGTTTATGATCGTTTTTTATGTATCATGAATGGAATTTATTTTATGCATATTTGTTCAAATTTCATGATTTAACCCTTTTGATTGATGCAGGGTGGAATCTCTAAGAGATTAGGGGCCTCAAGGATGTTAATGCCCTCACGATTGTGAGTACCATTTGTGAATGAGTTTTTTTATGTTGAATTAGAAAGTATCATTTTGTAAGTCTTTTAACTCATTGTGGAAAAAAAATTATAGCAAAGTTTTTCCTTTGTCTAGTATCTAGAGAAACAAACCACACCCAAGAACAAAACTACTCAAGGTGCTTCTTCGAGAAATATAAGAAATATTGATTTCTAGGATGCTCCTGAGGGTGGCGAGGGTGGAAGTTGTCAATAAGTAATGAGTTACTACCATTTTGTAACTACGCCACCATATGGAATTTTTTTTATGTCAGGGCACTTACTACCATTTTGTATATTGGTCATGACATGCCATTTTGTAAAAAATGTACAGTTTAGACAATGTTGAATACACACACACACACACACAAATTTCATGCAATGTTTTTTTATGAATCTCATCGTTTGTTTATTTAATGCTGATGAATGTGTGAATTTCAAAGTGTTTCGATTTCCACTCTTTTCTATTAGATATGAAATTGCAAGAAATAAATCTAATCTAAATTGATTTAAAGAAATATATCTCTCAGAAATAGTAAATAGAAACAAATTTGTATCTCTATTCTTCTAAGAACTAATTCCACATAAAATTCTAATACAATGATATTCCTAGGTAAGATAGATTTACACTGTTTTATAAAGGGAGAAACCTACATGAAAATCATGAACATGAAAAAGAAAAGAATAATCCATGAGTTGAAATCAATGCACACTTTAGGATTATGGATGGATTTGGGATAATAAAGACATGATGAGAATATGAAATTTCAGACTCAAAATCTCCTATAACCTGCAATTTAACATCTCTTAGTATGATTTTGGAGGTGATGTTAAAAAGAATATATCACTAATCAAAATCATGTTAGTCTTTCATGTTCATGACATACACAAAATATAAGTTTAATATTGTTTTTCAATATTTGGAAGGGGAAACTCATATTTCGAAGAATAGAAGGATCACTTAACACATCAATGTAGATTTTGATGAGTTGTACATTCAATACCTTACATTTAACCAATATAAACTACACTTACTTTTACAATATTCAATAAATCCACTTATTATAGAAGATGTTTGTGGAAGACTATACAAAGATATTGTAGGTTCTAATAATTATTTCACAAAATTTGGATAGATTTATGAAATTTTGATGAAATGAAATAAAGTTTATCTCAATTGGGTTGAGTACTCAATTATATTTGGAGTGTATTATTGCACCAATCATTGTAATAATTTAAATATTTTGATTAATTTCTTTTTAAAGTGTTAAAGAAGTCTAGGTAAGTAAACATAATTTGTTTTTTCTAAAGTTATTATAAATACTTTTGTTACTCATTAATGAAGGCCCATCCTAGTTAAGACTCTAGGAACCAATAATAACAATCATGTAGGTTGTTCCCAGAAATAATCTCTAATTAGTCCTTCAATGAACTCTTCGTATACCTTCACAAAGAAGTATACAATGCCATGACAAGGAAGAAGGAGATACAATGACAATACTAGAAGAATTCTTTCTTGGGAGGCTGGCTCAACTAGAGAGAGAGAGAGAGAGAGAGGGATTTCATAAGAAGTGTAAAAAATATAATCAATGAGATTCCCTAGATGGGATTAATATAGAATTCATTTTTATAATATTTCATTATTTTTGTGACTATTTTATAGAATTTTTTAACATTAATTATTTAATTTGTCATTTTTGTGCATAATATCAATGTGTTTAAAAAAAAAATAAGATTTTATCAATTAAATGATATACAATGTTGAAATAATTTAAAATAAGACTCATGATCCCATCAACAAGTTGAGCACTGAAAATCTATATACATTTTTAGTGAAATAAATTGGGCAACTATTAGGGGGCCCACTCTTTAAATATAAAAACCAAATTACATGCATGATTTCTTCACGAACCTAATTACTTCCAAGAAAATAATTCATTATCTACTATAGTTTTTCTATGCAACATCATCTTCATTTCCTTAACTTTCCTTTCATTTCCTTGCCTTTCCTTACCTTTCCTTGCCTTGGAATGTCTTTCATCGCCTTCCCTTTCCATGTATATCCCTGCCTTTCCATTCATTTCCCCTTCTTTCCTTAATTTCCCATGCCATTCCTTGCCTTTCCATGCCATTCCATTCCGTGCCTTACATTACCTTGCATTTTATTTCCTTCCCTTTCCTTTTCTTTCCATGTCATGCCATGACATTCCTTGTCATGCCATCTCATTCCTTGCCTTTCCATGCCATGCCTTTCCTTGACTTGACTTCCCATGTCATGCCTTTCCTTTTCATTTCTTTCCTTTCCTTGTCTTTCCTTGTCTTGTCTTTCCATGACTTTCCTTGTATTTGCTTTCCATGCCTTCCATTGCCTTGACTTGTCTAGCATTTCCTTGCCTTTCCTTGACTTCCCATGTCATGCCTTGCCTTGCCATTCCATTACATTCCATGCCTTGCATTGACTTGCAATGCATTTCCTTTCCTTTCCTTTCCTTTCCTTGTATTTCCTTTCTTTGACATGCCATGACATGCCTTTACTTTCAATGTCATGTCCCACCACACCATGCCTTGCCTTTCCTAGACTTTCCTTGCCATGCATTTCCTTTCCTTTCCATTTTCATTTCCTTTCCATGCCTTTCCCTACCTAGACCTAGACCTATACCTAGACCTTTCCTTGCCATGCCTTGCCTTACCTTTACATGTCTATCCTTTTCTTTCCTTGCATTTACCTACCTTGCCTTGACTTTATGTGCCATTCCATGCCTTTCACTTCCTTTCCTTTCCTTACCATACCTATACCATGCCTTCCCTTGCCACATCTAGCCTTGTCTTTCCTTTCATTTCTCTGCCTTTCCTTGAGTTTCCATTCCATGCCTTTCATTACCTTGCTTTGCATTACCTTGTCTTGCATTTCCTTTCCTTTCCTTGGCATGTCATCTCATGCCTTTCCTTCTCATGTCATGTCACACCATTCATTTCCTTGACTTGAATTTCCATGCCATTATTTCGCTCGTCGTACCTTTCATTTCCTTGCTTTGACTTTCCATACCTATACCTATACCTTACCTCACCATGCCTTGCCATTAATTTCCTTTCCTTGCCATGCCTAGCCTTTTCTTTCCTTGCATTGTCCTTCCTTGGCTTGACTTTCCATGCCATGTATTTCCTTTCCATTCCATGCCATGCCATTCCTTGTATTTCCTTGCCTTCCATTTCCTTTCCTTGCCTTTACTTAGCTTTCCTTTCTATGCCATGCCTTACTTTTCCATGCCTTTCCTTACCATGTCTTTCCTTGCACTGATTTTCCATGCAATGAATTTCCTTTCCATTCCTTGTCTTTCCTTACCATACCTATACCTATACATAGAACTAGACCTTCCCTTGCTACTCCTTTACATGACTTACCTTTTCATGCCTTTCATAGTCTAGCCATGTATTACCTTTCCTTTTCTTTCCATGTCATGCCTTTTCTTTCCATTCCTTTCCATGTATAGAATTTACTTGCCTTGAATTGACATGTCATGTAGTTCCTTTCCATTCCTTTCCTTTCCTTGTCATGCCTTCCATTTACTTACCATGTCTGTAATTTCCTTTCATATCCTTACCTTGCCATGTCTATCCTTTCCTTGCCTTGCATTTCCTTTCCTTTCCTTTACTTTCTGTGCCATGATTTTATTTTCCATGCCTTTCCTTTCCTTCAATTTTCTTCCCTTTTCATGCCTTGTCTTTCCATGTCTAGGGTTTCCTTGCCTTGAATTTCCATGCCAGGCCTTGCCTTGCCATGCATTTCCTTTCCTCGCATTGAGATTCCACCTGTTTCCTTTCCATGACATGTAATTCCTTGCCTTGAATTGTCATGCCATGCCTTTCCTTGCCTTTCTATGCCCTACATTTCCATTCCTTGCCTTTCCATACCTATACCTAGACCGTGTTGATTTTTTATAAGAGATGATATTGTATATGAATTATGTATTATTACAATGATGAATGTTCCATATATACCAAACATATCATGAACATCCATGAAAGGATGCATCCCTTGGATAATAAATATATATGGAACACTCATGATAAATAATTATTTATGATATATATTTATACCTTATATAAATATATTATTACATTAATAATATTATTATTAATTATTAATATGGGAGAATGTCTTCACGATGTTTTCCAAACATCGACACTCCCCCTCAACGAGGGAGACATTCTAAAACTGAAACACCTTGATTCCATAAGACTGCTCCTGGGCTATTATCCTCAGTCAAATCAAAATAACCACTCTGGAGAATGTATGCCTGATGCTTCTAACTTCAACACTCCCTATCGGTGAGGGACACATTCTACATTATTCCAGGATCACCTATGAATATTACTTGTTGGTAGCTCTCAAATAGCTTCAAAATTTCACCATGACATTCATTACTTTTAAATACATATGTACCTCATCATGTGTACCTTCGATCTCAGTGCCAACCCTTTTTCATGTTGAATGAGATCCACCTTTCTCAGTGCCAACCATTTTTCATGCTAGATGGGAACACTCAGTGCCATCCCTTTTTCATTATGGATGAGTTCCATAGGTCTCAGTTCCATCCCTTTTGATGTCGGATGAGAACACTCAATGAAAACCATTTTTCATTTTGGATGAGTTCCACATGTCTCAGTGCCAACCCTTTTTCATGTTGGAAGAGAACACTCAGTGCTAGCCCTTTTTCATGTTGGATGTGTTCCACCTATCTCTGTTCCAACCCTTTTTCATGTTGGATGAGTTCCACTCATCTCAGTGCCAACCCTTTTTCATGTTGGATAAGAACACTCAATACCAACCCTTTTTCATGCTCGATGATAATACTCAGTGCCAACCAATTTTCATGATGGATGAGTTCCACCTATCTTAGTGCCAACCCTTTTTCATGTTGGATGAGAAAAATACCTCTTAAGATGGACCACACCAAGATTGTCCCTGAAGTACTCAAATTTATTCCTCGACAATCGCTCGGTTAACATGTCTGCAACCTTCTCCTCTGTAGTCACATACTAGAGACTCATTGCTCCCCTCTACACCATATCTCTGATATAGTTATATTTGATCTAGATATGGTTTGACCTATCATGGAACACCAAATTCTCTGAAAACTTCATGCAACTCTAATTGTCACACCAAATGCAGATTTCCTCTAGTTTGAGATAAAATAACCTAAACAACAACTTATGAAGCCACATTGATTCTCTACATGTTGCACATGTTTCCACATATTCAGACTTAGTTGTACTAAGTGCTACATGTGAATGATCCCTATTCAATCACAGTGATCCCATATTGAAACAACCTTTTGAAGTACTCTTTCGATCCACTGCACTCCCTACCCAATCAAAGTCTTTATGCTCCCTCTGAGGATACATAATCTTTGGAGTCATCTGGTCACTCTACATGTTCTCACCTCCTATTCTTATTCATTACATGGATGTGCACAACTCTATGTATCGATAATCTCACTTCATGTTTCTTTCTACGATCATAATTATGTATCCTTATCAAAGCTATTACAAGTGACCTGCCCAGAACAAGCAACAAGAAAAATAAAAAGAATCTCCTAGAGGAGATCAATTTATCTTCTGCACAACTATATACAATGACCCTCCAAATGATATGTATTCAACTATGACAAACACACATCCATCATATACTAGATGTCATACAGATAACCATGTTAATTTTATAGTGTTAAATTAGACAAGAACAATTTTCCGCAAGTGGTAATTACTTCCAATGATATATGATATTACTTTAGTAGACTCTAGAACATCACTAAGTAACTACACTAAGAAAAATTCAACTACTTAAAAACTTTGGTCTCTTCCTTAGACCACTTCCCACGTGTGAGAGATAAAAAACATGTGTGTCTATTGTTGTGTCTTTCAAGTGTATTTTTATAGTAATATTAACTTGATCCAAAGAGACACTTCTCTTTGAAAATTAAATTTAAAATCAAATTTAATTTTCTTTCTTATAAATAGTTGGAGAATACCTCCCATAACAACCCAAATATTAATTTGGTTATAATCCATCCACATAGTATTTGAATTTGTTAAATTTTTCTTCCATAAATTCTTTGCATAAATATACCTAGAAGTAAATATGCATACATTCCTCATATTTAGGTAATTAGACCTTTTTACTAGAAATTACTGCCCACCATAATTTATGGAATTATTTCTATAACTTAGGTAGGAGTAAAAGTTAAATATGTTGTACATAGAGATTGTAACAACCCCATAAATTTAACACTCCCAACAATTTACTCTACTCTAATTTTATTGGGCCTTCCCATGAGGGACTCAAGCCTAGTCTCACTCTCATACCATGTTGAATTTCTATAAGAAGGGGGGGTAGAGAGAGAGGGAGAAGGGGGATAGAAAGAGGTAAACACGGAAGGGGGGTAGAGAGGGAGTGTTTGAGAGATACCAAGAGGGGGGTAGAGAGATATAGTGAGAAGAAGTTGGAGAGAGAGGAAATGGGAGTAAACATGTAAAGAGATCAAGGCGGGAATAAAGGGGGAGTGAGATACAAATTGAGGGGGTGTAATGAACCAAATGATTAAATTATCATAGAAGAAAAGAGGTACACACCATGTACATAATGTGGGTGTAGGGAACAACTAATACATAAACAAGTTACAAAATAACTTATGAAATAATAGGAGAACATCGTCCAATTAACTAGTTAAATTCATACATCACAATTCACCTCCCTACAATAATGAATACATGATCTTGATATATACCTATTCACATTTTCACATGAGGCCCCTTTACTATTAGGCCAACCTTATTACATATATATTTACACATTACATGTACATTTAGTCCCATGTATTCCCCTCCTTGGGGTCATATCATACACATTTAACCCCATATATTCCTCCATTGGGTCATAACATAGTACCCTCCAAAAATATTTGTCCTCAAATATTTGCAATTAAATGCTTCACATGTAATGAAACCAAGTAATATGATTTTATTATGTTCTTTCTTTCTTCATTACGTTGATGATTATCAATTGATACAAAATCAAATTTTTTCGGTCTTAATCCTTGGTGTCTAGTTGTTCCATAATTTTTTTTCCTTTGATTCCATGTATTTTTGTTGTAGATTCTCCAATTTGTAGTGGTTGTCTATCTCTGATAATAGCTTTTTGAAGAGTTTTTTTGTGATGCCTTATTCCATGAATATTGCCAATTATTCAATCTTATTGCTTCATAATGTTGATATCGACCTTATTTCCTTCCTTGAAATGTTTTCTGGTAATGAGGGTGTCGATATGGTTCCACTTTTGATGGATTTTCTTTAATTTTTATGTCCATTTCATCTATATTGTTTTCAGATTCAATGGAATCCTCTATTTTCCTTTATTTCTCCTTGATTGTTCTATCCTTGGAGATAATACCATCATATTTGGCATGTACATCCTCTATATGGAGTTCAAGTTCTTCAAGTATCTTCTAGTGACCCTTTTGAATCTTGTCCTGTTTCTCCTTCTGAAGCTGCAATGTCACACCATTTATAGAATTCTCATGTCCTCCTTCAATTATAGATTTTATTTTTGATTTTATCTCATGAGTATTTAGGGATTCCTCAACCTTCTTGTAAATTTCCTCTTCAATACTTTTGGTAGTTTTTTCATCTGATATCCTTTATTTTTCTTGATTTCAACAATGTTTTTTTTCTTCTTTGAATCTCTTAACCTCATCCAATATTATTTTTATTATGGTTTCATAATTTAGATATCTCTTCATAGTTATTTTTCAAATATTCCCTTGACTCATCCTTTTCCCACTTTGATTTACTATTATTTTCTTTATTTGATTTCTTAACCTCCTTAATGAGTGATTCATTGAGGGATCGTATCTTAGATAGCTCATCACCGTTACTTTTAATATATTCCTTTTCTTCTTTTAATTCATCTTTAATTTTATACAATTCCTCCATTTTTGTATCCTTAATCCATTTATCTAAGAAGAATTTTTCAAATTCTTCCTGTGTGGAGTGGAGTCTAGTATCTTCATCAAGACTTTTGCACCACTTATGAGCTCCACTCAAAAAATAAAAGGATGCCCCTCAAGGACTTACACTAGTCCTCATATGATCTTACTTTACCATCCTCAAGCATTCCATAGGACTGATTTCATCTTTATCTTCATCTCCACTAAAGTTAGGTATTGTCATTAATTCTTAATTGAATTATAACCCTAATCCTTAAATTACAACCTCATTATATTAAAGATAAAGGTATACAATAGTTATAATCATTCTTATAATATAATATTCATTGTTATATATTTCCAATGGATTTTGAATCATCCCAATAGGACATCTTAATCAAACTTTATAATAGT
>ML813874.1:0-50366 GCA_009831015.1 Picea engelmannii
TGTTGATGCAGACTGGGCTGGAGATTTGGATCGCAGAAGATCTACAAGTGGGTATGTGTTTAACCTATTTGGAGGAGCAATTAGTTGGATGAGCAAAAGACAGGCTGTAGTGGCACTCTCAACTACAGAAGTTGAATACATGGCAGCCACTCATGTAAGCAAGGAAGAAGTATGGTTACAAAGATTGTGTTCAGGTATTGGGTTGGTACAACAAGTAGTGAGATTAGACTATGACAGTCAGAGTGCAATATTCCTGGCAAAGAACCCAGCTTATCATTCGAAGACAAAGCCTATTGATGTTCAGTATCACTTTGTGAGAGACATGGTTGAGGAAAAGAAGGTGTTGTTGGAAAAGGTTGACACTTTGAAGAATGTTGCAGATTCATTGACAAATTCTGTGAGAACGGAAAAGTTTTCCTGGTGTAGAGTAACAATGGGCATTGTTTCCCTGAATTGTTGACTATATAATCCCCTGGACCCCTGGATGCAAAGAAAACAACAAGTGGGAGAATGTTGGGTATGTGTTATATTCTTTTCATGTGTGTGGTGCGTCAGATACAACAACTGCGTCTGACGATCCCTAAAAAAAAAATTGGGCGGTTTTTTTCTATTTTTAGCGGATTTGTAAATTAATCCTGGATTAAGGGATTAGGGTTTTGGTATCTACGGAATACCTAAAAACATTGTATATATTGTATGGCGAATGGTGAAATTCAAGATAATGAAAATAAGAAAGGTTTTCCCGGTTGAGGGTTTCTGGTATAAGATCTCTGTGTACTCTGTGTATGAGCCATTGATTAATTTATGTATTGCTTAAGAATCTATATGCATTGCTTTACTTCGCAGGTTTAAAACTTACAACTTGGCACACAACTGCATCCAAAACAATCCAAAACATTGGATGATGTAATGGGTGACCTGGGTGACGTCATGGGACTTCCAAAACCTACATCATGGTCGAAAGGGCACAAACCCTCTGGGTCCAGGCTTGCTAGGCTGCCCCTGGTGAAATTTCCTCCTCTCTCTCTAGTACAATCCTGTTGTCTATCTCTAGCCCTTGTTGGGGTTTCAACATCCATCTAGTGGGATTTTATCCCCATGGAAGTCTGAAATAATCATCTCCCCATGTGTACCTACCCATCAGGTACCTATCCATCGGGTTTGGCCCTAAAACATCAACAGATACACCCTCCATGGGCTCATAAGTCACAAAGATCATAGAAATGTTAATCACATCTAATCGTCAGGTTATTAAACATGCGCATAAAACCCCCTTTATCGGAACAAGTGCTCAAAGACATTATGCTAATATGTAAGACAAGTTTGGAGGGGATGCTAGGATGTCCTATTGGGATAATTCTCATTGGATGTGGGATGTTTACGGGAGAAGTCAAATCTAGGCCATGTGAGTGGATGAGGTGGTAAGGGATGTCTGGGCAAGGGGTCCAGTGATAGCAGGGAAATGTATGGCTTACCTGTGGGTGCCTCTGAAGAGGGTGAGCTACACCTGTCATGGATACAAATATTTCCAAGCCCATTCATGACTTTTGTATTTTACTCCTATTGATTTTTATTTCAAGAGGATAGTTAGGGGACACTACCCTGCCATGGTGACTAGTGATCGCAATGTTACCCACACGAATTTCACAGAGATGAGAAGGTTGTCTCATGATGAAACCCCATTTATCTTGGATATGCCACCAAGAGCCACTACCCTGGCATGGTGACCAGTTGTTGGTAGTGTCATATGGCTACATGCCCATGGACCTAATAGTTTGGCTTATGATGAGACCCCTATCCTCTAACTAGGTCTTGTTTTATTATTTTTATGGGTCCCTCTGTTCCTTGCTGAGAAGATTTTTATTTTTTTCATGGGGATCCCTGAGCGAAGCATCTCAAGGTTTCATTCTTTTGGATTTTATCTTTTTCCATCTACTTTTACCCTCTGGGCCTTTAGCCCCTTCTTCCCACAAGGTAAGGTACAACCATTATATATTTTTCCAACCCAATGCCTGGACCAGTGTAATGGGATGGATGAGCAGGAAAAAGATGAAAAGTGGTAAGTATGGTGGGAGTGGACGATGGTATTTCATGAATTCCCCCAGTGGCAACTCAAACCTTATGGGTACAATCTTACTAGGGCATCCTGTCATTCCCCCCAGGTGTGGTCAAGTGGAAAAGCATAAGATCCAAGCACATGCTAGAAGAAAAAATAATTAAATTCACATATTCAAAGGTTTTGAGGATCAGAGTGACACATACCTTGATACTCAGACTCATTACCTCATGGAGAAAGATCCATCTTTGTTGCAAGACCAGGCTGAGGTGATGGATGTTGTTGTTGCTTACAAAGTGGAGGCATTGAAGAATGAAAGGATGGGCCCTCCAGGGCCATGCTCAAGTCGATCTAGCTCTCGGTACTCCATGTCTAGGACCTATGGGCCTCGAGACATAATCTCCTTAGTTATCCCTAGGTTAGGGGATAACACTTACTAGAGAAAGAGAGTAACCCACTTAGAAACCTTTGGATTTTGACCTTCTCATTCTTGATGAATTCAACATACTTAAACTATTGAAAGAACCTCTTTTCATATTTGTCCATTGTCATGGTTCCCAACTTGAGTTCAAATAAATATTTCATCTTCCTTTCATAATAATGTTCGAATAAATATTTCTCTTGGAAATATCCTTTGAACTACCTCCATGAGATTCTCTTCTCATCAAGGTTCTTGTCTTGTTTAAGCTAATCCCACCACATGGATACCTTTCCTTGCAAGTGGTAGGTGGAAATTATAGCTTCTACCCAGGAGTTTTAATCATGCAACTAGAAATATTTCTTCATTTCCAACATCTCGGCCTCGACCTCTTCTCCTTTCCTGTGCTCACCATTGAAATTCAATGGCTTTATCTTCTGGAGTTCACCTTGCAGGATGTCTATCTTAGATATTATGGGTTTCCTATTGATAGGAGACACACTTGGGATGCGCCCTATCCATGAACTTGCACAAGTTCTTCTAGTGTATTTCCTTGGATAATGATGGGGCCTAATCATGCTTCTTGATTTCCTATCATTTCCATGATCATACATTTTTCTATGGGATATTGATACTAAGACTTGTTTAGCACTAGTTACTTTCTTGGTGCCAGAATCCTTTTTTACTTTCTTATGAAACATATCTAAGCTATGAATTATCTCTTCCTAAGCCTTCATTATCCTTTCATTATCATCTCTATAGCTCTGCACTTCTCTATCCAGTCTTCTCATAGTGACAGGCTCTTGCCTTTCTCTTCTTCCATTTGACCATGTCTCAAAATTCCCCATGCTGACATGCAGACCTATGATATCTTCCTCATGACTATAATATCCATCAGAATATTCCATAACTCCATTACTCATATAATAACCAAAGTTTCTTTCCTACATCTCTAATTCTGCAAGAAATGTGCATGCAATAATTACTGTTAGAAACACGCATAGCACAAAACATTCCATCCATTAGATTACATGTTATTTATTCATACATTTATGGAGTAAATAATGAACCAAATAAAATTCCTGATTCCTTAAATGCATTCCTCTCTAAAACAAATTTCCAATGACTATACTCATGCCTCAATCTGAGTTCTGAGTGAAAAGTTACAACATTTACATGTTGCAATTTCCACTCTTTTACTGCTGCAAAAATATGTTTATTAATTTATGAGAAAATATGTTTCCCAGTTCAAAATTACAGTTTGAAAAATGTATTATACTCCTCAATACCTTTCCATTGAATATTCTCTTGCTCAAATATGAGCTTCAAGATGAAATTTATGGCCCGAAGAATTTTAGGTTGTTTTGCCCAATTTATCCCTACATGCTACATGTGTCTTATTTATCTTCCTACACATTTTCAGGTACCCATAACCAAGATATATCTTCACCATTAGATTATATGGGCCATAATATTTTCATCGACTACTCCCGTGCCCCAAATGGACTTTTGATCATGGAGTTATGGCCTCCGAAAGTAAATCTGGTGCCAACATGTTACCCTTGCTATTTTGGCTATAACTTTCTCATACAAGCTCTATTTTGCGAACCATTACGCTCATTGGATAAATATCTCTAATTTAATTTATTTGAGATGTAGAGACAGAGTGAACCTTTGTACACTCTATTCTCATGGTTTTTTATTGGATAAAATTTTTGTTTAGGGCCTAAAAAATTCCCCACAAGTTAATGACTTTCAAAAACCACAAAAATTCGCATAAAACTAATTGTTTTACTACTGTAACAACCCTTTGATCTGAATTGTTGATCTCAAATCGTGTGCAATATATGTCATTGATCTATGTTGCATCGAACATCTATGACCAACATCATTCCTTGGGAACG
This sequence comes from Picea engelmannii, assembly GCA_009831015.1. Classification (NCBI taxonomy): domain Eukaryota; kingdom Viridiplantae; phylum Streptophyta; class Pinopsida; order Pinales; family Pinaceae; genus Picea; species Picea engelmannii. The sequence goes on from ML813874.1 coordinate 4,379, forward strand.
CACCACACTTTCCCCGATCCACTGACGTGACCGTCGACCATCTTCCCATTCCCTTGACAAATTATTTGTACACAACTTTAAATCAGTCGATTTGATCATCGTTCGTCAATGATATTTGCTAGTGAATGAAAATCCTCACTGATTCATCCAATTCCCAACCATCGACCCATCGATGATCCTTAATGAATGTCAAAAACACTTCCCCAAATCGGTCGACCTAACCATCGGCTATCAACCACTTTCGTTGGCTAGTGTGGCAACTGCTAACATGGAATGATATGTGGATGTTGACATGGAATGACACATCATCCTGAGGTGTCAAATTGGGTGATGTCGCATGACACGTGGATGTTGACATGGAATGACACGTATATGATGATGTCATCATCCTCTTTCCTCAATCAACCATCAATCGATTCTCTTGGACTACCCGAACACTTTTCCAATTCAGTTGACACCCAACCATTGGCTCATCATCCATCAACAAATTTTGTTTCTTGATTAGAAACACTTCACCGAATTCGATCAATGCCCAACCACTAGCCCATCGACCATTGATGACTTTTTTTACTTGATTCAAAACACTTCGTCGAATTCGATCGATGTCCGACCACCAGCTGATCGACCATCGACGAATTTTTTTTTCTTGATTCAAAACACTTTTCCCAATTTGGCCTATGCCTGACCACCGATCCATCGACCATCGACAAATTTTGTTGGAAATTGAAAATACTTCACTAGATATAGTTGATGTCGACCATCAACCATCTACCATCAATGATTAGAGATGTCTTCTGGATGAACAAAAATCTTTTCCATTTCAGTCAACCCGACCATCGGTCATCAATGATTTCTCTTAGAAATTTCCACACTTTGCAATTTTTGACCAAAACCCTAATGAATTTAAGGCATCAATATAATCCATTTCAAAAACCCCTGAAATGAATCCTAGCCATTGATTGGATCTACCTTTCAAAAATGCCAAGATGAATACATATCTTCGATTAGATTCATTTCCTAAAAAATTAAAAATTAATCATGGTTCTTGATTTACTCAACCTTTTAAATGACCAATACCTTATGTATTTTTTTTTAAATTTATCATGATGAATCTCAGTCGTCGATCTTGAGATCAAAAGATATCTGGACCATCGATTCACCAAACTGCCTACAACTCTACAAACAACCACTAAAATTAGAATTTTGACCATTCCAAGTCGAATATGTCTCTACAACTTTACCGCTCTACTCCATTAACCTTCTTAAACCATCTAGAGTCATCCAAAATTGTATTTTTCCCAAGGATTTGGGGATTTCTTTCTAAATCCTTTGTTTTTTCGTAAATATGTCACAAACAAAATCCACAACAATGGATTTGACCAGTTCGCATTCATCTTGGCCCATACAAGCCCAGTGTTTGAACCTAAGGGCTCTGATACCATAATGTAGCATCCCCCATCCCCCACTGAGGGACATTACGGTGTATAAAACTCATAAAAATTAAATCTTTGCTAACTAAATAAATTCATGTATAGCTAACCAATTTTCTGTAGCTTACAACTACAATTTACAACTAGATTTAATTTCTAATTGTTACCATTATTTAGATGCATCTAAAACATGATAAAATGATCATGAAATGAAACTAATAAAATTAATTACAAATAAGCATGTAATCAAACTCATACATAGAGTTCATGCACAACAATTTAACTCATAAATACAAGACAAAAACACATCAAACACTTATCTTTTCACAATAGTTGTGCAACCAATTGCTTGGGACAGACTTTCCACCCAACCATAGACTTGTTTTTCCAAATATCAACAACAATTCACCCCCGAGCTGAGGCTAGTAATCCACAAAAAAAGGTGGTTTCTCACAGTCCACTTACAATTCATAAAACTCATAACCCACTAATATCTTCCTATAGTTGTCTCGATTTTCCACCAGCTCTCTTCCTCTTGACCTGCCAACCCAAGGAATATACCCATTCACTAATATTATTCCCTCAGGTGTCCCATTCATTTATCAAGGTCTCTCTAGCACTGGTAACCAGGAATCTCTCAGCTGGGAACCCAAGGGAACTTACTTCAACGAAAACTACCAACAAACCAACAACAAACACTTATTGTTATAGTGCAACTCACCTGAGATTTCACTCTTCAGGCCTAACAACTGGACTCTTCAGTTTCCATATCCACTCCAACATGCTCTAAAATTATCCCTCCATGGTTGCACCATCTCCAATCTCTCTTTCTTTCTCTCTACTTGCTCCTCATTCATAAAAACTCAATGTGTAAAATTGTTGTCCCAACCCATATGAATTTCCTCTCTTTGGATAGCCTTTATTGACTCACACTCTTCCCCAAGATGATTGTACTCAACCCCCATGTGCCCAATAAATTTTGGATGTGACCATTCACACCCACCCTCTTACATGTATTCAATGATTGAAATTGGGAAAACTCAATTATAAATTAGAAGGTTTATATACAAATGACAATTTTAGGAAAATGGGTGGAATTAACATACACGGGTAATTCCCCCTTGGACCCCTCTTGGTCATTATCCTTGACCCTCCCTCTCTTGTGGATTAATTCAGACCCCATCTCTTATCCATGTCTCCTTAGCAGTTGATATCACATTTTACTATTAAAACATTGAAATACAATTTGCATATTACATCGCTTGTCCATAGCCACATATTATATCTACATAATCACTAATTAAACTGGGGATTATAGTGGGGATGTTACAATTTCGGAAATATGTATTCTTATTTTAGGGTTACTTTTTCTAGCATAGATGTTGTTGTGGTCATGTTTTACCTAAGTATTAGCACAAAGCCATAATGAGTAGAAGATGGATCAACAGAGGACATGAAACCATAGAATTCTAAGCATGCAAAGTTATATAATGTGTCTGAGTATAAAAAAGTCTTCAAGGAGTCATCACATAAACTCTTTTCACCTATCTCATAGACCCTTGGTGCATTTCTCTAAAATCCTAAACCCTATTTTGTACAAGTGGGTTATAACTAGTAGATTCTAGTGTATTTTAAAACATTCTATAACCACCTCACCATCATATATATATATATATGTGTGTGTGTGTGTGTGTGTGTGTGTGTGTGTGTGTGTNTGATTTTTTCTATGTAAATGGGAGCTAGTTGGGTCATTGTGTTAGTTAATAATGATTTCTTGATAGTTATGCACATGGTTGATATTTACATTGTTCTGACAATGATGTGTAATATATGATATATTATCGGCTACAATACTCACAAAAAAGAGTTTATAAATGGATCTTTGTTGGATAATTTCATTTCACGGCCTCGAATCGAATCTTTGTGTCTAATCTCTTGCACTACAACACTCTCCTCATACAAATTCTCTGGATAAATTAGTAGGTTCAATTGGGATCTATATGATGTTTTCTATGTAAATGGGAGCTAGTTGGGTCATTGTGTTAGTTAATAATGATTTCTTTATAGTTATGCACATGGTTGATATTTACATTGTTCTGACAATGATGTGTAATATATGATATATTATCGGCTACAATACTCACAAAAAAGAGTTTATAAATGGATCTTTGTTGGAGAATTTCATTTCACGGCCTTGAATCGAATCTTTGTGTCTAGTATCTTTCACTACAACTTTCTCCTCATACAAATTCTCTAGATAAATTAGTAGGTTTAGTTGGGAGCTAAGCCCTTTTTCTTCCACATGACCAAATGTTGGAACCACGAGTTTATTTCCTTTACAAAATTTTGTAGTTTTAACCCACAATTAGATTACCAAGGAGAAATTCTCCCTAGTTGTCAATCGTCATTGAAAGGACGATCCAGGTCTCATTTTGGAATATTGGATTCATGGTGCAATTTTGAATAGTCGGAATTAGTATTCCAAACGGTCTCCTTCGTAATCCGAACAAATTTTAATCGTGATCATTGATCCTTCTTGAATGGATGGACAAATATTAATTGCATGAAAAACAAAGCTACAAGGGAATATTCCTCTATAATCTTATTCAATACCTTTACACTGAACTATTGGAACAGACTTTGAAACAAATTCTTCGATGGATGGTATAGATTATTCCCTAGATCTCTTTGATGGATGACTCATATTTGTTGTTGGAATACTATGGTTGGAGTCAGAGTCAGGGTGGGCAACAGACTCCAAATGAAAATTGATCAATGGTGGATATTCCTAGAAAATATAGTCTGATGGATGACTGGATCTTGCTCTCAGGGTTGATATGTCAGAATGGGAATTAGATAGGAGGTAGAAAGGTTCCAATATGAAGATATGATTTTAGGTCTGATAACTCTTCTTCAGAATCTAATTTCAACTGTCAATTTCTGAACCTTCGTAACTCATATATTTCGCATAGTTGGACTCTAATATCGCGTTCAATCTCTGCAATCATGATCACCTACAATCGATCCCTTCAATCATGATCACCTACACTCTATACTCTCAATTAATACACATAATTTAACCATCACACACATAAACACATATATTCATGAACACAATCTTTATTTCAATGATTGAAGGAATAAATTTCAAATTGATGCTTTGTTCCTTCATGGTATTTCAAACTTCTACAACACACTTGGTCTCACACTCTGCACACTTTCTTACCTTTTTTTAATTACAACAATAATCAAATAAAACTTAGAGCTCTCTGGTAACTCTCAAACTAACAAAATCCAGAGCTATCTCAACAAGCCCGAAATCTATACATTATTCCTACATATCAACAACAAAATCAATAACAAGCTAAACTTACTCGATAGAAGATATGTTCTAAGATATCTTTTAGAAATATCTAGCTATTACATCTAAATAAAAATTAGGGAACCAACTCCCTTGGTAAATGTTTTCTGACCACTTGGGCCAATTTCAAAATTTCTCTTGGCAGATGCTCCTACAACACACTCTCGGGAAAGAAAAGAATTGTTCATGAGATATTCAACATTTATACCATACTTGGAAAGTAGCATCTTCCTATGGTTGATTCTTTCACTTAATCAAATATTGGAAGTAATCTTTACCTCTGGTCCTTCTTGCCACTTTCTTATCCAATACTACTTCAATATCTTTCTAAATTTCCTTAGGTAATTGTTCTTTCCATCCAATGGTATGATCTTCATCACTTACAGGTTCATTTATAGAAATGCCTTATGTTTCCTTGAAGGGATACAAATCTTCCATATTGAATATTGTAGAAATTCCAATATCAGTTGGAAGTTCAATCTCGTAAGAATTAGTAGAAAATTTCTTCAATATTCTGCAAGGTCCAATATTTTTCATCTTTAATTTATTGTAAGTCCCCACTGGAAACCTCTCTTTTCTCAAGTATGCCATGACCAAATCACCAACCTAAAAATCCACTTGTCTCCTTTTCATGTCTTCCCTCTATTTATATTTACCACTTCTCTCCTGCAACCTTTGATTGACACTTTCTTTCATCTCCTACATGTTTGTTGCAAAATCCTCACCATCGACACTTGTTAATTCTTATTTTCCAAAATTCCTTAGCCCATATACTCCTCTTGGATGCACTCCATACATAATATGGAAAGGACTAATTCTTTTTCTTCTATTTGGTGATTCATTATATGAAAATTTATCTTGAGAAAACATCTAGTCCCATTTCTTAGAGTTCTCATTCACATGGTTCCTCAAAATATTTCCCAGACTTTTGTTCACTACCTATGTTTTCCCATCATTATGTGGGTGATAGGGTGAGCTAAAACTAATATCGGTACCAGGTTTCTTCCACAGGATTCTCCAAAAATGACCTACAAATTTTGTATCATGATTTGAAACAATTCTTATGGGTAAACCATGTAGTTTCACTATTTGTGAAAAAATATATATTGACAATATTAGTTGCATTACTAGTCTTCCTACAAGCAATAAAATGAGCCATTTTTGAAAATTTATCTACCACAACATAGATAGAGTCATTCCCTATTTGTTTCTTTGGTAATCCCAGTACAAAATCCATGTTGATCAAATCCCATGGTATGTTTGGAATAGTTAGTGATTGATACAATCCTCTATTTTGACTCCTTCCCTTAGCATGCTGACAAATTATGCACTTTTCCACAAATTTCTTCACCTGATTCTGCATACTTGGCCAATAATAGAAATCATTTACCCATGCAAAAGTCTTATCTTGACCAAAATGTCTTGACAATCCTCCACTGTGCTTTTATTTAATCAGATTCTCCCTCATTGAACACTTATGTATGCATAGTTTATTGTTATTGAAAAACAACCCTTCCTGTAACATATAGTCCAACCACTGGCTTCGATTGTTGGCAATAGGGTTTTCACAAGATGCATAAGAATCCTTGAAATATGCATCATCCTTATACATTTATTTTAAACCATCAAAACCTAAAGTCCTGACTTGAAGTTCTTGCAAATGAAAATTAATTCTACTTAATGCATCAACAATTTTATTAGTCTTACAACTTATGTGTTTAATCACAAAGTGAAATTATGCATAAATTCAACCCACTTGGCATGTCTTTGATTTAGATTTGGTTGAATACTTATAAACTATAATGCATGATTTTTAGTGTTGATACAGGTGGATATCGGTGGCCACCCACCTTTTCCAACTGGCTCAAAACAACTTTCTAGCAATTTTGATAATTTACTATTTTTAGCAGTTTTTCGGGTCCTGAACTTCCGGAGCCGTTTTGAGGGCCTAAACGACGTTTTTTTGGGTATGTTTTGGTTGCAAAATTTCATGAAATTTTGTGCAACTATTGTATTCCTCGGATAGATCTTTCCAATGGTCTATAATATGCCTAAAACAGAGATCGTATGCAAAAGTTACGACCCCAGGAAGTTGATGTACTGACTTACCCAAATGGGGCCCACATGAATTTTGGCACTTCATCTCCTAGGGTTAGGTTTTTGGATGTTTGGGGTTTTTGAAACTCTTGTTTATTGTAAAAAGGACTTGAGAGCCTCATTGTAATTTTCTTCTTGTGAATGAGAGAATCCATCACATCTCTTCTCAGAGATAATCCACCACCATTCCAGCAAGCTTGTTTTTCGCTGCATTTTACAGTTTCAACTCATTTCCTTATTGAATGGAAAACTAGTTTTACTATATCTCTATTATTCTGTGTTAATTATCTGGTAATAATTTGTGCTCATTTCATTCTGCTCATAAAATATGGATCAGTGGTATCAGAGTGGTCTTCTCCTTGTCGTCTTAATGCATGTCCCCAGCGAGGTCGGAGTACAAAGATTTGGGTCTCGAGCTTGTTTCTCTTGAGGAAAAAATCTCTCGCACACCCAAGCGACCTCTCATGGAAGGAGAAAAGAAAGATGAAGGGAAAAAATATCCTTTCAAACTATTGATTGAAGAATCCCTCATGCAACAGAGGAACGATATGATGAATAATTCCGCGTAAATCCTTTGGCGACTACCAACAGGCAACGCATCTTCTTCGAGCGGAGCCACCGCCCCCTTCAAGGTACAAATAAACTTTTATATTCCTATATTTGAAGGTCAGATAGATGAATATGTTGTAGACAAGTGGTTGAATCTACTAGAAGGGTATTTTTGTATCCATAACTTTTCGAATAGAGAAAAGATTACTTTTGTGCTCCTCAAAGTCATTCCCCATGTCAAAGATTGGTGGGAAACTTTCTGTGAACAAAAGGAAATAGAGGAACCCTCATTATTTACAGTCATGGCCACCTGGGAATCCTTCACGGATGTTATTAAGGAACAATACTACCCTGTAGGAAGTTATGACGACTTATATACCAAATGGACCACATTGCAGAAAGAAAGAGACCAAGCAGTGCCAAATTTCACAAATATCTTCCATACCTTGCACACCAAGCTGGGTATCAAAGATTCAGAGCAACATCAGGTGCTCAAGTATTGTGGTGCTCTGCATAGATACATCCAGACTAAAATGGAATTTCTGTACATCTCATCCTTGGGCACGGCCTACTGATATGCCGTCAAAATAGAGCAGAAGCTCAAACAAAATACGTGACAATTTGGGTCGGGGAACCCCTCACAATAAAAGCCAGGAAAGGGAAGCCCCAACCCACTGAAAAAAGGACAGAGCAAAGATGGACAGTATCAGGACAACCAGTCCAAGCCACAAGCAAAGAAGGAAACTGGAAAGAAAAAGAAAGATACCAGGAAGTGGTGTGACTTCCATAAGAGCCCTTGGCATAACACTGCTGACTGTCGCTCAAAGCAGTCATTGGTGGACCAAGTGAAAGCCTCTGAATCAAATGCAGGTTCTGACTCTGAATCAGAACCAGAAAGGGGAAGACGAATCATTGATGTAGAACCCAGTTCCACCATTTCTACCACCAAGCTCTAGCATGTTGAACCAGACAAGCCAGAAGAAGGAGAGAGCCTCTTCCATTCACACATGTGGGTAAAAGGAACTATGTTGCACTTCATTGTTGATAGTGGTAGCCAAAACAACCTCATCTCAGTAGAGGTCATCAAGCAGTTGGCCCTGCTGACAATGTCGTACCCACAACCCTACACCATTGGATGGCTCCACCAATGAAGCGATCTCTGCGTCATCCAATAGTGTCGACTTTCGTACGACATCAAGCCCTTCAAAGATGAGGTATTGTGTGATGTTTCTCCTCTTGAAGTTTGTGATATTATTTTGGGAAAACCTTATTTATGGAAATGTCATGATGTATATGAGTCTAGGCCTCGTAGTGTTATTATTACTTTGAACAAGAAATTGTACAGGATACCCGAGGTTGTCCCACCTAGTGTTATTTCCTTGATCTTTGCTAAGAAATGCAGGAAGGTCATCTCTCAGATGGGGAATTTTGTCTTCTTTGTGATTCACTCTCAGAATGAGAGAAAGATCACAGCCACATATAGGGTCTCTGCGGATGACCTCTCCACACAACAGAAGAAAGTAGATAAGGTTGTGGAAGAATACTCAGATATCTTCTCCTCACCTACCGAGGTACCTCTGCACTGCAAGGTCAAGCACCCTATCGATCTGACCCCTGGTGCACCTCTTCCCAATGGGCCAGTCTATTGCCGCTATTTTTTAGAGAATGAGGAGATCAAGCGACAGATCCAAGAATTTCTCCACAAGGGGCATATCCATCCTATCTCATCACCTTGAGAGAGCCCAATCATGTTGGTATAGAAGAAATATGGAACATGGCAACTTTGCATTGATTACCGGGCTCTGAATAAAATCACAGTCAGAAACCCATACCCGATTCCCCGAATCGACGACCTCCTTGTTCAAATCATGGGGGCCAAATACTTCAGTAAGATTGATCTCTAGTCTGGCTACCACTAGGTCCCGATAGAACAGACAGATATATGGAAGACCACATTCAAGTCAAAGGAAGGCCTTTTTGAATGGTTGGTCATGCCCTTTGGTCTGACAAATGCTCCAGCCACTTTCATGAGGATGATGGACGATATCCTATGACCATTCACTAATACTTTTGTAGTGGTTTATCTGGATGACATTCTCATTTATAGCAAGACTTGGGCCAAACACTTGTAGCATATTCAGTAGGTTCTGCACACCCTGCGATAGCACACGCTATACGCCAACTTGGAAAAATGCTCCTTCGGCATGGACAGGGTCCATTGCCTAGGCTACATCATTGATCAACATGGCGTACATGTGGATCCAGCCAAGATCCAAGTCATCCGTGACTATCTAGCCCCAACCACACTCACTGAGCTTCGAATATTCTTAGGCCTTGCCAGTTTCTATTGCAGGTTTGTGTTGGGATTCTCCCATATTGCATGGGCCCCCAACCAAATAACCAGGGGTGGTGGTAAGGAAAAATTTGCATGGGGCCGACCCCAACAACAAGCCTTTAATGATTTGAAGTAGTGCTTGTGCTCAACCCCAGTAATTTCACTACCAGACCTACAACATCCCTTTGAGATTGAGACTGATGCTTCAGACTATGTTGTGGGTGTCGTTCTCATGCAGCACGACTACCCCGTGGCCTATTGTAGTGAGACAATATCAGATGTTGTCCATAAGTACCCTACTTATGACAAAGAAATGTACTCCATTGTGCAATCCTTTCTCCAGTGGAGACATTACATTATTGGGAGGGAGATAGTCATCCACACTAATCATAAGCCACTGTAGTTCATGCAGACACAAGGAAAATTGCAGAATGACGGCCATCAAAAGTGGTCCACATACTTGTAGGAATTCCACCTCAACATCAAGTATAAAATAGGAAACACCAACTGTGTCGTTGATTGCCTCAACAAACCACTAATCACGGCACTCAGCACAGTGCTAGACTCTTGTGGACATGAGACCTCTGGATGGCCCCAACTCTATGAGACAGACCCAGACTTCACCACCACCTACCAAATGTTGGGTGCAAAGGCACTTGTTGATAATTTCCATCTTTAGGATGGGTTGTTGTGTCGTCTAGGCCATATATGTGTTCCATCAAGTGAGTGAGCGAAGATGATCTGGGAATCCCACTACAGTCAGGTAGTAGGACACTTCGACGTCGAAAAGACAGTGGCGATGCTACAAAAACATATCTACTGGTTGAAACTTCGACAAGAGGTCAGCAAGTATATTAGGTCTTGCATTGTCTACGCTATTACCAAACCAACCACAAAGAAATAGAGCCTGTACACCCCTCTTCCTACTCCTGACAGGCCATGGGAATCTATCTCAATGGATTACATGTCATGCCTCCCATCCACCAAGTAGGGAAATGACTGTGTTTTTGTGGTTGTTGATCGCTTTTCTAAGATGGCGATTATGGTTGCCTACAAAAAGAGTATCACAACAGAAGCCATTGCCAAGCTCTTCTTTGAATGAGTCTGGGTACATTTTGGAATCCCACAAACCATTGTCTCAGATTAGGACAGTCGATTTCTCAGCACATTCTGGTTGAGCCTCTGGTCACTGTTGGACACCAAGCTCACCAAATCCATGGCCTTCCACCCCCAGATCGATGGCCAAATCGAGGTCATAAATCGAATGATCGTGCATATCCCGTGCATGTATAATTCCAAGCACCCTCGCACATGGTATGAGAGTCTTCCTTATGTCCAGCATAGCTACAACTGAACCCTGCATATCTCAACTAGCCACAGCCCCTTTCAGGTGGGGTTGGGATTCCAACCATTGGGTCCCATAGATGTTGCACTGCCCCTTGTAGTCACCTCAAACAACTCCTCTCTTGCTCCAACTGAGGCTGAAAAAGCCACCCGGTTCATTGAGAGGATCTAGCACATCCTCCAACAGGTTCAAGATATCCTACATAAGTCCAATGACAAGTACAAGCAGCGCCATGATCAACATCGGGTGCCACATAAGTTTCAGGTGGGAAACAAAGTTTGGTTGCATTTGCAGAAAGAACGCCTTACAGGACCCCACTGGAAGCTTCACCCATTCCATTATGGGTCGTACACCATCACCAAGGTTGTGGGGGATAATGATTTTGATCTCAACATTCCTCCTTTCCTTGGCCTGCACCCAGTGTTCAACGTGGACCTCCTTTGGCCTTATTTCCCACCATTATTGGACACCTCAAACATAGCAGAAAAAATGACACCAACAGATCTCAACCCCGATTGCATACAATAGGAATCCAGTGATCATATTGTGGACACACAGATCAAGGGCACTAGACAACAAAGGATCCAAATTTATCGAGTTGCCAAAGCAGGGCAGCTCCTGCACCAAGGCAATTGGCTCACCCGAGGCCAAATTCAGCATAAATTTCCTCATCTGATGGGGGAACTCAACGCAATGGAGACCATTGCTTCCTAAGGAGGGAGGATTGATATAGGTGTATATTGGTGGCCACCCACCTTTTCTAGCTAGCTCAAAATATCTTTCTAGCAATTTTGATAATTTACTATTTTTAGCAGTTTTGCGGGTCCTGAACTTCCAGAGTCGTTTTGAGGCCCTAAACAACGTTTTTTGGGCTATGTTGTGGTTGAAAATTTTCATTCTGAAATTTTGTGCAATTGTTGTAGTCCTCGGATAGATATTTCTAATGGGCTATCATACGCCTAAAATGGAGATAGTATGCAAAAGTTACGACCCCAGGAAGTTGATGTACTGACTTACCCAAACGGGGCCCACATGACTTTTGGCACTTCATCTCCTAGGGTTAGTTTTTTGGATGTTTAGGGTTTTTGAAACTCCTATTTATTGTAAAATTTCCTTGAGAGCCTCATTGTAATGTTCTTCTTGCGAATGAGAGCAGTCATCGCATCTCTTCTTAGAGATAAGTCGCCACCATTCCAACAAGCTTGTTTTCCGCTGCATTTTACAGTTTCAGCTCATTTCCTTATTGAATAGAAAACCAGTTTTATTGTATCTCTATTATTCTATGTTAAGCATCTAGTAATAATATGTACTCATTTCATTCTTCTCATAAAATCTGGATCAAGTGTATAGGACAAAATCCTTGGGCATGCGGTAATTCCTCCACTTCTTAAGTGCTTGAACAATTACATAAAATTCATTTTCATAAGAGGAGTATTTTTGTTTTTATTCATTTAATTTCTCACTAAAATATGAAATAGGTCTTTGCTCCTTACTCAAGACAACTCCTATTGCAGTCCCACTAGCATTAGTCTCAACTTGAAAGAATACATAAAAACTTGGCTAAGCTAATATAGGCTTCTCAATAAAAAAATTCTTCAATAATTTAAAATTTCTATCAACTTCTTCTATCCACTTAAATGGTTGTTTGCTTTCTTTGACAGTTTCTACTATATGTGCACATATCTGACTAAAATATCTAATGAATTTTCCATTAAAATATGCAAGTCCATGGAAACTACTTCAAATGTATTTCTTGGGGTTGGACAATTCACAACTGTTTGAACCTTTTATGGGTCCATCTTCAAACCTTATTCCGATACTACAAACTCCAAATATATTAGCTCCCTTTTCATAAAGTTGCATTTCTTCAAATTTATCAACATTTTTTCCTTTTGCAGGTGTTACCCATGATTTTGGTCATCTTGATGGTGTATTGATGATGGTGTACTCAAGCTCCCAACAAGAACTTTCTCCTAAGAAAAGTGACATTCATCTCCTTCCAGAAAACATATTTTTGAAGAGAGTTCGCAAGCTGCTTATAGCCTAGGGTGAGAGAATGACCCATTCTCGCAATCTACCTTCAGCTAGGGTGCGAACTTCTCGCACTGTGCTCAATKTCTAGGGTGAGAACTTGTTCTCAAGCTTGGAAAAAGGAAGAAGTMTTGAGGGTTCTAGAAGGGAAGCTTCTAGAGAATGGGTTGGCATTCGAATGGTTATCATTTTACTGGTTTCCCTGATTTGGTGGGATCATTCTCATCTATGTAACCATCTCATCCTCTCCTATATATTGATAGGATTCTCATGGAAAAGGTTAAGAAAGATTAATTGGAGAATTGGTGAAGGAATTGTGTGAAGAACCCAGCTTAAACAAGAGCTTGGAGACTCTAGCAAGTCTATCAAGATGAATTGGATCTTCTTCATGCAAGGATCGAGCAAGTGTGTGTGTTGGAACCAAGAGTCACCGAAAGGAAGCTTGCGACATCAAGGCGATCAGGTTGTATCTTCTACTTTCGATTAATATGATACAGCGGCATGTCCTTTTCCCATAAAGTCATTCTTACTTTATTGTGTAATTCCTTGATCATACACATAATTTGACGATTGAATACATTTTTCTATCCTCACTTTGGTTGGTTTGTGTTGTCTTGGTCTTGACCTCACGAGAGCACCGGAGCGAAGCGGGAGCAATAGAGACCCTAAGAACAGATACAAAGGTATGTCACTTGTTCCACCTTACTAGCTATTTCAATGGTCGCAACTTAAGGAAAGAGTCATGTCCTATCCTGTTTTGTTCTAGATCCAGGTGGATCTAGGGATATCTGTTAGTGTCCGCACCTACCAATTAGTCCAATAAAAAAATTGGTGACTCCACTGGGGATGCAACCCACTTTTTGTGGTTTTTGGTGTTTTTCCTTGGCCATTTTCTCTTGCCTTACCTTTCTCCATTTTTATCAATCTCTGAGTCTTCAGGACACCTTGATAGACCCTCTGGGTCCAGAAGTCACTTCAAATTTTTTGTCTTTTTCCAAAAATTTGCCTAGTTTCAGGCATTCTTGCACTGAACCCCATAGTGGCCTACGAGAACACCTTGAGTTCACACTCTGATTTTAAGTCCAGTGTGAGGTTCCCACACTCTGCTTAAAGCGAGCCTGCAAGAATGACCCATTCTCGCACTGCACAACATTGATAGCCTGTGAACCCTCTTTTAAAATTTTTGGATTTAAGATTTTTGCATGTTCAGCTGCCCAGATTAGTATAGGTGTCTGAAAAGAACTTCTTGGACCATTGGTTGATGTTTTCTTGTCTTTGGATTTTGTGCACGACCAGTCTTCAAAAATCAAAGGCTCTTCCTGTCCATTTTTTTTCTTTTTTCCAACTCTCATCTCTTGACTTTTCTCGATAAGGATATATTCCCTGATCCTGGGATCTGAGTGCTTGTTTGGTTAAGATCCGATGATCATTTTAAAAGTTGGGATTCTTTTCCTTTCTCATTTTCCCATTATTTGGAAGATCACTGTTCTCGTGCAATTGAAAAGACTAGTTTTGTCTGCTTGTCATTTTTGTTTCCATTGAAAGATTGGTTTGGGTTTTTGTTTATTGCTTGTTCATTAGTTATTGGTTTTCCTCATTTTCACCATCATGGTGTAGATCCTTTTTGAAAAGTAAAAATTTTTTTTATTTTAAAAGCATTTTCATTTTTTTAAAGTATTGAAAATCAATTGTTGAAACTATTGAAAAAGAACAAATAGAGAATTGTCATTATTGCGTGATTCATTGAGATTTCATTTTAAAGAAAATTGTGCATCGTAGTTCAAGATTGTTCCGGAACACTTCTCTTTCCCTCCCATACATAGGATTCATTGAACAAAGATTGATATATTTCATTCCTATCTATGCATTGTTGGGTCAGAGTCTCACACAACATCAGTTTCATCTCTATTTCCTTTGAGTAACAATAGCCCTTAATAACATTGTGCAATTTTAAAATTTAACTAGTAACTCTTTTCTAGGGCTCTATTACACCAACATTTAGCTAGGCTAGCACTTTGGAATAGGCAGAGAGATACACTCTCCAAAGCACAAAACACACAATAGCATCTTGTGTTAAGGAGTGTCAAATTCCATTTACAACATTTTGTCCTTGGAAGCCCTTCTCACACAAGGGTCAAACCCGAGGTCTCATTGATATTGACAGAGTTACTCACACTGCTTTGTTTATTTCGGTGTAGAGATTGCACATATTATGGGGGTCACTTGGAGGTATACCCACAATGATGAGTGGAAGCCTCTTGATTTGATTTCAGGCTAGATACCCTGCCCTTGCGTGTGGATCGGACTGTCGACTGTCCCCCCAGGCTTTATTGTTGTCAGTGGTAAACTTAGTGGCCTATATTTTTAGGGTCTTACACAAGGTGACTGTGAAGGGGAAAGTCTTCACAGTACCTGGAATCGACGTTGGCCAAACTCACTCGGGCTCCTTGGAGGGTATACCCACAATTATGTGTGGGAGCTTGCACCAAGGTGTACGTCCATTAAGTAGGTCGTCAGCGTAAATTTTCCACCCTAGCCCAGCCCCTTCTCATCTCATTGTTGCGACATTGGATTTCATCACCAACTAGTGACTTCGGAATTAGAAGGTCTTGTTTGCTTGGTATTGTTTCCTAGATTTTGTTTACTAGTGCGTGTTGTTTGTTTACCCAAGTTGACCATAGGAATTTCTTCGTAAGTTTGTAACTCGTTCACAATAGATCCTCCACACCATTCACGTAGAATGCAGGGTTTATCTCCAGAATATCTGGAAGGTTCTCAACCCCTACCTACAAGCTCACCTGAGGGCTCTCCTCAACAGAGTGAAGTCCAAGACGGTACCACTCCACAAATGGAAAGAACCAACTCTCTAGAATGTTTCTAAATTACTAATACTCGAGAGGACTTTTGACTTCACCCCGATTCTGAGAGACGTATTATGCGAGTGAATTCTTCCAGAGACTTAGTTGTGTTGTCTTCTGGATCACCGATTGGACCCTTTCTAGGACCTGAGGGCCAAGATCCTTTTTGGTCTACTGGTGTTTTTAGATGGGACCTTTTTGGTGCAGGACCAGGCGTTGAAATCACCATCTCACCTACGTTCCTCGAAACCTCTGACCCAGACGCAGTACCTTTTACTACTGCTTATTATTTTCATGGTACAAATGCTCCATGATCTAACCACATCTTGATCATCCCTATAGAAATGGTCCATTACATAGATACTATGAGTATTCACACTGGCATTATGGCGACTAGTCAAGCCCCAATCAGCACACTGCTCTCGCCCAGTGTCACCTCGACGCTTCCACCCGGATACCGTGCGTTGAATGCTTCTATTCCCACTCCTACGCAAACCCCATATGGAACTCCTGGTGGTCCCTCTTCTTCTGGGTGCTCTCCTCCCAGTTTCATTCTGACACTTCCTCAACCCCCTTTTGGAGGACCTTTCTCATCCTCCATCGGAAGAACTAATCCTAGTGGCACTATTTCATCGTTCACACCAAATTACCAGATTCATGTTGGTAGACAATTTCACCAAGGAGGTTTTACTCAACCCCCCTTTGTAGGGAAAATTCCTATTGGAATGCAAATCCCAATTGGAACACAACCACCAATTGGAGCACTACCCCCAATTGGAACACAACCCCCAATTGGAGGACAACCCCCACTGACCCCACCTTACGGAGAAAACATACCTCCATCCTTGGCTTAGTATTGGAATCATCTGATACAACATAACCCTCAATCGACTATGGGGCAACAACTTCCAAATGCATCCGTTATACCCCCTAGTATAGGCCAACCATATCCAGGTACATCCAATCCTATTTGGGGCTCGAATGCTCAAACTCACGTCCCTATTCAAGGATACAATCCCATGAGCTACTTTCCTCCACGACCACCACCGAATCTGCCTGGGTCCTCACATTATATGAAGACTGCTTATGGTCCCACTGGTTTTCCGACGAGGCTTCCTCCCCAAAGCCACCATTACTTGCATGTATATCAACAGTTACCCTTCTTAGCCACTTTGGATCTCCCAGATCTGTCAAGGATTTTAAATGATCCAATTCGTCACTCTCCCCAATGGCCTACTATACTAGCCAAGCTACCATCAGACATCCCTAAATTCTATGAAAAAGCGGGAGAGGACCCGAACAATCATGTCATGACTTTTCACCTCTGGTGCTCATCCAACTCCTTGATGGATGACTCTATTCGTTTACGTATTTTTCAAAGAACTCTCATGGGTTCTACTGCGAAGTGGTATATAGAATTATCATGAGGTTTCTTCGTCGACTTCAACACCCTAGCTATGGCCTTCCTCACCCACTACCAGTTATTGATCCGTTATGAAACGGGGAATGAGATTTTGAGTTCTTTCAAACAAACTAAAGACACTCATATATCCGATCACATTCATGAATGGTGAAGGAGACAATGTCTCATCAAACTTGAACTTCCTGATCATTTGCTGGCAGAGTGGTTCATAAAATCATTTGTGAACGACATTGCACGTGACATCGCCATGGGTGGAGTTGTCATAGAAGAATAGGCTATAAGTCATTCTCAATATCTTGACCTCGTTTACTCACAAACGGGTACTCTTTATGACTTACTCCCTTATGCACCTCGTCCTTCCACTTATTCCACTTCAACAACTCTAGCTTCCTCTCATGTAGTTGACAGTGTGATTGGCACTTTTCATGCCCAACCACATTCCGCCTCAAGCACCAACCCCGAACCTGCTTCTTCTAATGTTCAAAATGCTCCGTCTCCTACCCCTCCCACCAGCAAGACTTCTGAGGTAAATGCAGTTCAATCTACCCCAGCCGGTAAAAGAAAATTCAGAAAAGGAAAGGGTAAGAATAAGGAGGACAAAAATATTTTACAAGCAGAGAAAACCAAATCTCTGTCTGTTGATGATAGGGATAAGTGCAAACCTCGATACCCTTGTCTTATCTTTGGTGATGATCACTACACGACGGATTGTCCATGATGCGTCGAGGTCACTAAGTTCCTTCAAGGAGCCCCAAAACCACCTGCTCTGGCCGTTTTGTCCCAACCCTTCCCCTCTCAAAAATAGGCCCAATTGGTCATTCACAACCAACCTTCCCCTTCTACTACGTCCTATGTATTGATGTGTACTGGCGATTCAAAGAAGAATGAAATTACACTCACCACTCGAGCCAAAGATTATTCTCCTTCTAAAGAGAAGGTTGATGACCTACCTCCTTCATTGGTACAACCCTCTCCCGTGACTCCACCTACCAACAGTCCTCTTCATCTTGAATGACCGAGCCTTGACACAATTCTTTGACCCCCTCCAAAGTGCATCGTTTGGAAATCGACTTTCAATCCTCATGGTCATATTTCCCAGAACTATAGCATTGTCAAAGATCTGGCCCAATCACCTTCTGCGATGTCATCCCTCGAAGTCCTTCAAAGTTGTCCCACACAACGGAAGGCACTGTTGAAAGATATCGGTGGAATTGACCCGAAGGACACAAGTTTAATAATTTTTGACTTGGAAGATCACATCCCAAGGTTACCCCCTCAACTTGTGTTCCAAATCCAAGTGATTGTCTCTGACAAAAACATTTGTTGAACCATTATCGACGAGGGTGCCTCGACGTGTGTCATGTCTCTTACCTGCTGGAAATCCATTGGCTCTCCCTCTTTGAATGAATCCCAGAACACTCTCAAAGCCTTCAATGGCTCTGGTTTTAAGCCCTATGATGTCATTCCTTCATTTCCAATCATGCTAGAAGGTAAAACGGTCCAATTCGAAGTGGAAGTCTTTGACGCTCCTCTCGATTACAATCTTCTTCTTGGTCGTAGCTGGATCAATTCCATGCACGCAGTTGTGTCGACTCTTTTTCGTGTTGTACGTTTCCGACATCAAGGAAAGGTATTCAACATCGACCAATTGGCCTTATTTAACTCGGATACCCATACTGGCAATGTACCGTTCATCGCTAAAACCCCACCGGGTTACGAGAACGTAGGTGTAGGTCTTCTCAAAGACTCTTCGTTGATGGGTACTTTCCCCATTCCACCGCTCGATGTTCCACGCTCGTATGTTGCTTCAATCAACATGATCTCCACCTCAATTCACAGAACTCCTACATCTCATGACCCATGGATGGTACCTGACCCTGGAGACCATCTTCATTACGGTGACGAAATGTCATTAAGCTCGATCGAATTTGCCTATCAGTCCATTCAATCGGAAACCCCTTCTACCCCCTCTCTTGGTGAGTTATCTCCAGATCCTTTCTGTGTCATTTTTCCCACAGACGAGATGATCATGTCTGTCATGGAAGACATTCCTTGGGACAATGGACATCACCATTCCGTCCTCTTTCTGGAACAACATACCATCGAGAACTACCAATGGATCTCAACCCCGTCGACCGTTGTCGTAATTTCAACCATTCCTGAGTCCACACACGATGTGTTTTCCGAAGGGAACTTAAGAAATATCTCACCCCCTATTCCCCTTGACATATCCATCAAACCTGGAATTGTCGAAAATGTGCATATCAAAGCTTCATGTTCCCCTGACAAAATCATCACCTACACATCACTTTTCAAAGAATTTTGTGACTTCTTCACCTGGAGCTACGAAGAAATGCTGGGTATCGACCTCGACATTGTGATACATGAGATCGAAACATACCCCGATGCTAAATCCATTCAACAATGCCTTCGTCCAGTTCACCCATGTAAATTGGTTGCTATCAATCTTCAAGTCAAGAAACTTCTCAAAGCCGACTTTATTTACCTGGTGGCCCTCACTGATTGGGTTCCCAATCTTGTCCCGATCAACAAGAAAGAAGGCACAATCTGTGTATGCATTGATTATAGGGATATCAACAAAGCTTGTCCTAAGGAAAACTTTCCTACCCCCTTCGTCGATCAGATTGTCGACGATTGCGCTAGAAGTGAAATCTTCTCTCTAATGGATGGTTTCTCTAGATATAATCAAATCAATATTGTTCCCGAGGATCAACATAAATCGGCTTTTATTTGTCCTTGGGGCACTTTCGCCTATTGGAAACTCCCTTTCGGTCTCAAGAAAGCTGGCGCAACTTTTCAACACGCTACGTCTAATGCCTTCCATGATATCAAGCACATCGTGCAACCATATATTAACAACTTACCAGCTCATTCTCTGTGCCGATTCGATCATCCAATCCACCTCTGAGCCATTTTCGTCCGATGTCAGTTTTACCACATACGCTTGAACCCTCACAAGTGTGTTTTTTGCGTGGAATCCGGCTGACTTCTAGGCTTTATTGTTTCGCATCAAGGGATTAGGGTAGATCCTTTAAAGGTCAAGGAGATCCTTAATCTCCCTCCTCCTTCTACACTTTGCCAGTTACAAAGTTTGCAAGGGAAAGAAAACTTTCTTCATCGTTTCATCCCAAACTACGCCGAGATAACTCATGGATTTACGCAGCTACTCAAAAAGGGTTCCAAGTTTGCATGGGATACCATTGCAAACAAAGCCTTCGAAGCTTTGAAACTGTCCCTAACACATGCTCTGCTTCTCTTCCCCCCCGATTACAGTCGCAATTATTTCCTCTACCTCACAGCCTCGGATTACACCATTGATATGGTTCTCGTCCAAGAGGATGATTCTCATGACGAGCATGTTATATATTACTTGAGTCGAAGTATAACGCCTACCAAAACCAAGTATTTACATGTCTAAAAACTAGCCTTGGTTGTCGTCCAAGCAATTCAACGCTTCCGGCACTATATCCTCTCTCGCAAGACTACAGTGATTTCTAACTGCAACCCTATGCAACACATTCTCACATGTCAATTGCTAGGGGGGAAATACTCCAAATGGATCATGATACTCTAGGAGTTTGAATTGGAATTCGAACGAGCCAAGTCCAAGAAGTCCTTAGTGTTTGCTGAGTTGATATGCGATTTTTCCTACTCTGAAACAGAAAAAGTAGCAGCCGATTCATTACCTGATGAATCCCTTTTCCTCATTAGTTTCGATGAACTTTGGTATGGCAATATCATCATATATCTCCAAACCCAGACTTTTCGGCCTAATTTGTCTAGTACTGACCGGCGTCGAATACGCTACCAAGCCTGTCAATATATTATCCTCGTGGATACTCTTTATCGTCGTGGGATTGACTCAATTTTTCGACGCTGCCTCACATTCGACGAAGCTAAGAAAGCCTTAAATGACTGCCATTTTGGAGCCTGTGGTGGTCATATGTCTGGGTATGCTACTACCCAGAAAATCTTACGAGCAAGGTATTTTTGGCCTTCTTTATTTAATGATTGCATAATCATCATCCAAAAATACCACGCTTACCAGACCTATAATCATAAGATACGGTCACATCCCACTCCTCTTCACCCTATGGTCTCCATTGGTCCCTTTTCAAAATGGGGCATCGATTTCATGACATGTCACCTCCACTCGGCTGGGGGGCATGGATACATTATTGTAGCCATAGATTATTTTATGAAATGGGCCGAGGCGATGCCGACATTTGACAATAATGGAAATACCGCAACATTATTCATTTTTAATCACATCATAGCTCGTTTTTGTGTTCCTCAAGCTATCGTCACTAATCATGGTAGCCACTTTAGAAACTTCATGATGTCCAAACCAACTAAAAAGTTGGGTCTTCACCATGAAAACTCAACACCCTATTACCCACAAGACAACGGCCAAGTCGAAGCAATTAACAAAGTTCTCATAACTATGCTCCGACAAATGATTGGGATTCACAAAACAAGTTGGCACACAATGTTGTTTTCGAAATTTTGGGCTTACTGGAAATCTGTCAAGTCCGCTACTGGGTTTACACCTTTCCGGTTAGTCTATGGTTTGGAAGCCATTCTCCCGATCGAATGCAAGATACCCTCTTTAAAACTAGTTGTTGAACTCCTACCAAACACTTCTACTGAGGAAGAACGTCTATTGTATCTTATTCGATTAGATGAAACTCCATGCGATGCTACCCTAATCATAGAAGCTCAGAAAAAACATGTCAAGGCCCAATACGACAAACATGTCAAGCCTCGTGTTTTCTCCAAAGGAGATCTGGTTCTCCTCTACGAACAAGATCGAGATATGCTAGGAGCTGGAAAATTCGAAGTCATGTGGCGAGGTCCTTATATTGTTAGATAAGTTTTGGAAAAGGGGATTATGAGTTAGTAGATTACGATGGTATCCCTTTGAGCGAACCCGGAAATGGGTTGTACTTGAAGAAGTACTATGCATAAGATCACCTATGCACGAGTACCTGTATTTTTATTGTATCATACTTCTTGTGTGACTGTAGTTTACTTTTGTCGTTATCTAGTCTCTACCCTTATGTGACATTGTGTTTGATTTCCAGATGTCAGAGTCTTTGCTACCCTACATTGGCTTCGTTGATGGCGCTAGCCGTAGTACTCAGAACCTTGCTTCCGCTGCATGGGCAATTTACACCCCTACAAGCGAACTTGTCTCTTTATGAGGTGTGTGCCTCGGCCATGAGACCAACAATATTGCAGAGTATAGCACCGTTATCAAATTGTTGATTGATGTTATCTCACTTGGTATCTGTCATTTGGTTGTGTGACTCGATTCGCAACTCATAGTACTACAGTTAAGTAATGTCTATACTATTCAAAGTCCTACTTTGTTACGGGTGTATTTGCGAATTCGCCTCTTAGAACGTTATTGAATATCAACATATTCCTAGATGTCTAAATACATTAACTGATGCATTAGCTAACTATGTATTAGACATACATTTGGGTCATTTATAAATCAATCACATCAATTTTCCACACAACACAAGATAAACCGGTAGAAGCCATATGTGTATATAACGATCAAAAAAGTTTTTTACAAAAAGTTTTGTCCAAGGACCAAAATTTCAAAATATGAAGCCCATAGCTCCTACAAAGTGACATCATGGATGACGTTCATGATAACACATGACTGCCTGAGCAACCCTACGAAGCAGTCGGCCAATGGACTCTGACACTCCTACTGTATGACGTTGATAACGTCGTGGAACCTCTCCAAGGGGCATGTCTAGAATGTTTGTTGTCAAACCCTCCAGGTTTTGTTCCACCACTTCATAATCTTCAGCATCCCATCGTGGCACTGGAGCCACCTCTCCTCGTTGCTGAATAGGAGAAGTACCAGGTGGTCGGTAAGGCCCCACGTCTATGTCATCAAAAAAGAATTTTGTAATTAGACCTTGGACGAACATAAAAACATTTGCATATGATAAAATTCACAAAAAGATTTAAAAAATAAAAAATGTGTACTTCTTACCAAGATCCCCCCACTGAGAACCCTCGGGTAGGGCCAAGTTCGGATCTCCTTGGAAGTCCAACCCAGCATAGGCATAATCATCGACCATCAGCATCTGTGGTTGCAACCAGTTGAAAAAGGCATCATTGTATTTGATAATTGGTCCAGCTACGTGTCAGGCCATGAGCTGATACCACCTCAACATTCTTGGATCTGTTGGAGCCGATAAACCCCACTCAACCTGCAACCTCAGCAGGGGAACCCTCTCAAGAAAGAAGGACACAAACAATGACCCGTACTCGAATTTATTTAGATTGCCTCGCTTGCATTTGGTCAACTGCCTCTTCACACTACGAAGCACTGTGTCTACCTAGTTAAAAACCCAAGGCTCAGTACACTATATGGCATACTGAAAGTAGCTCTGGAGAGCCATGTGAGGAGCAACACTCCCAACCATACAAGAAATGGTGAACAAAATAGTGCGAAGGGTCAAATCCCGCACTCCCCAAATGGATTCCTTTCCTTTTCTTATTTCTTCCTCTGGAACATAGTGCAAATGGCAGTATTCACTCATGGGCAGCCCACCACCTCTGCTACCAGTCAAGCTCGTGTGGTACCCATGTCATGACAATCCTGTCAAGGAGTAAATGTCCTCGATATCCAAGGACAATGTGTGGACCCCTACGTGGAATACTTCTTGGTCTGGGTCCCACATATGCACAAGGTACTCCAATAACTTGACTTGGGCCCTCATACCCGGGATACGAAAGAATTTCAAGAGACCACAGTCTCGCAAAGTGGCAACAGTGCCCAGATGATTCCTGGCAATAGCATCATCTTCTTCATGCTCTCTTTTACGCCATTCTAGAACCATGGTGATAGCCAAATACTTGCATAAGAAACATAAGAAGAAGGTCAACAACTCTATTCAACACTTGGCATCTTTTTCATTGAGAAAACTTCAAAAAAAATTCCACTTTGTGGTTCTCGTAGGTTCCCTTTAGGCACAGTGCGAGGATCTTGCAGGTTCCTTTGGGGCCACCTGCGAGAATGATACATTCTTGCAGGTCCCGTGTGGCTAGCCTACAAGAATGGCTGAGTGCAACTTTAACCCCTAAAACAAACTCAAAAACATGATTTTTTCCAATGAAAATGAAAAATCAAACCATGAAAATATAGAGGACAAGGAGCTTACCTCACTGCCAGAGATGGTTCGTCAAATGGATGCTCGTAACTCCCGCAATTGAGCATCGAAATTCAAGGGCAAAAGAGGGGTTTTGGACTCAAATATTGGTAAAGTTAAAATGACTATGGTAAAAAGAACTTTTGCCCCCTTATATTTACTTTTACCATTTTTTATTGGATTTTATAATTGTTTTATTTCTTAAAACC
Source organism: Picea engelmannii (assembly GCA_009831015.1). Lineage (NCBI taxonomy): Eukaryota > Viridiplantae > Streptophyta > Pinopsida > Pinales > Pinaceae > Picea > Picea engelmannii. Next base: position 29,216 of record ML813874.1, read on the forward strand.
TAATGCCTAATACCCTTGTGAGTGTGACTTTTGAAGACATGGTGAATTCGATGTTCGTACACAGGGATATAGATATTTTTCTCTTTTCCATCACGTGTTTTGATGGTTTTTTATGGTTTTTGCCCAAAACCTCGAGCTTGGTATTTGTCTATTCTCACGCTTGAAAATACATGAGAACATGATCAAGCACACTTTTATCACTTTTCCGGGGTCAACAAGGTTATACGAAAAAGGACCCCCCCTGGAGTTCTCTTTAAGCTTTTTTCAGACTCTCTAAATATGAAAAGATCACCGAGTGAACTTGCTATTTTCACACTCGTTAAAGTATTTGAAGAAAGCATCTGTTGGGCAATAATTTATCTCTTTTTCGGTCTCATCAGACTATTTTACAAAAAAGGAACTGAGAGAGTTCTCTTTTAAGTGTTTTTCCAGACTCTATAATCATGAAAAACCTTCGATTTTTCTATCTTTGGACTCGTTAAATAAACATCGACAAACCCGTAATGGGACCGAACCACTCCTTCCTAGGGTTCATTAAAAATACTCCAAAGGATGAGCTTACATCAACAAGCATATGTTATCCTTCTCAAGCTTGCGTAAAAATAAAGAGGTAATCGCCAGAAATGGTGGGTGGAAATTTGGGAAAGGGATGTGTTTTCGTATTTATATTGATTGGCAGTAAGTGTCTCTATTGAACATGACACCCCCCTATTCATTATTTGAAGCCGGTTTGGGATATCCATTTTTCTCTCATTCGATTTGCTACAAGGTCATACCCTGTGTCGTCTCTGAGTCAATGCTGCCAAATCATTGGTCGTGTCATTCATATGTTCAAGAGAAGTTCATCTAAAACCTCTATTGAGTCGACCATCTGAAGTTGTCCATTCTCTCCATGTCAGCCTTCCCTATGTCCAGTCCAACTTACCTCATGCTCTGTTTCACCTTCAAAATCTGTTACTCATTTCATGTCATCGATGGGGGAGACATCAAGGCCTTCAAAATCTGTGACGAGTTTTGTTCCGTTGATTCCAGCTCATTATCCGAAAACAAGACTTAGAAATTCATTGGTACCTTGGAACTTGCATGCCTCAATGGCAGGTTTCCTCACTTTCGAAAGTGGGTTTCCATCATTGACCCCTGATCAAAAGATTCCGTTGGGTGTTCGACCTCAACTCATTCATTCATAGTCGGTAGATTGTACTAGTGTACCTTGGGAATCATTGACATTAATGGTGATTTCCCTTGCACTTGTTAATGGTCTCATCAATGATCGGTAATCAAGTGGTTTCTTCCATGTTCGACTTTGACACATGTAATCACATGGTTAGATTTGTACTTTTGGACGATGGGATTGAAGACCCTGGATCTCATCTCTTTGGTCCGGGATACGATGGAATATATATAATTTGTTGACACATTGATCCACTTTGTATGTCTCATGGCCATGTCATCTTAATTTGAATTTTCTTGCATAGATACACAATGTATTCCTGGTGGCTATGCGATATTTTGATGGCATGGATCCACAGTGTATGATTGGTGGACATGACCTATGCTTATAATGTCATCCGTCTGTGATCTGAGTATGGGAATTCCTACCTCAGAACTAGTATGATATTCTGCAGATGCTTGGTTGTTTGCAGGTTTCTGATTAGGTGCTCTCCTGGTTTCCGACACACACACGTAGTTTACAAAGTATTTTGGTTGTCACTGATTCTAGCCTCATACTTTGGGGGGAATTCTATTACCCATGATTTTGGTCATCTTGATGGTGTATTGATGATGGTGTACTCAATCTCCCAACAAGAAATTTCTCCTGAGAAAAGTGACATTCATCTCCTTCCAGAAAACATATTTTTGAAGAGAGTTTGCAGGCTGCTTATAGCCTAGGGTGAGAGAATGACCCATTCTTGCAAGCTACCTTCAGCTAGGGTGTGAACTTCTCACACTGTGCTCTATGTCTAGGGTGCAAACTTTTTCTCAAGCTTGGAAAAAGGAATAAGTCTCGACGGTTCTAGAAGGGAATCTTCTAGAGAATGGGTTGGCATTCGAATGGTTATCATTTTACTAGTTTCCCTAATTTGGTGGGATCATTCTCATCTATGTAACCATCTCATCCTCTCCTATATATTGATAGGACTCTCATGGAAAAGGTTAAGCAAGAGTAATTGGATAATTGGTGAAGGAATTGTGTGAATAACCTAGCTTGAACAAGAGCTTGGAGACTCTAGAAAGTCTATCAAGAGGAATTAGATCTTCTTGATGCAAGGATCGAGCAAGTGTGTGTGTTGGAACCAAGAGTCACTGAAAGGAAGCTTGTGACATCAAGGATATCAGGTTGTATCTTCTACTTTCGATTAATATGATACAGTGGCATGTCCTTTTCCCATAAAGTCATTCTTACTTTATTGTGTAATTCCTTGATCATACACATAAGTTAACGATTGAATACATTTTGCTATATTCACTTTGGTTGGTTTGTGTTGTCTTGGTATTGACCTCACGAGAGCACCGGAGTGAAGCAAGAGCAACAGAGACCCTAGGAAGCGATACAAAGGTATGTCACTTGTTCCTCCTTACTAGCTATTTCAATGGTCGCAACTTAAGGAAAGAGTCATGTCCTGTCCTGTTTTGTTCTAGATCCAGGTGGATCTAGGGAGATCTGTTAGTGTCTACACCTACCGATTAGTCCAATAACAGTAGGGTACTCAAAACCATCTTAATATGTCTTAAATGTTCCTCCTTTGTCTAGTTGTATATTAGAATTTCATTTAGATAGACTATCACAAACTTTCCAATAAATTCTTTTAAGTCTTCATTCATCAATCTCATAAATGTACTAGGAGAATTTGTGAGCCCAAAAGGCATCACCAACCATCCATAGATTCCATTATTAGTCTTAAAATAAATCTTCCATTCATCCCCTTCTCTTATCCTAATTTGATGGTACCCACTTTTTAAATCAATTTTTGAAAAATACTTTGCCCCACTTAAGAAATCCATCAAATCATCTATTCTGGGTAATGGAAATATGTACCTTATGGTAATTTGTTAATGGCCTTGGAACTAGTGCACATGCGCCATCCACGATGCTTCTTTGAGTTGAGCATTGTTGGTACAACACATGGACTCAAACTCTCCTTCACTAAAACTTTGTCTAACATCTCTTGTACCCGCTTCTTTATCTCTTCATTATCTTGAGGGGTCAGCCTATATGTTTCTTTGTTAGGCAAACTTGATCCAGGTATCAAATCAATATGGTGACTAATACTTCTCACAGGAGGCAAAGAATTTGGTAATTCTTCTACTATGATATCAATAAATTCATTAAGCATACATTTAACATCAGTAGGAAAATCATCTATATTTGTAGTAGTGAGTATTACCTTTAGCTTACCAACAAGAGAAAAATATACCTCCTCTTTCTTCTTAAATCCTTGCAGTAGCTCTTTCCCACTCATCAAAAAAACACTAGGTCCATGTTCTTATTTGGTTGATTCATCCTTCAAGGGAAGCAACACATGCTTATGTCCATCTTTCTCTAGGGAATAAGTGTTTCTCTTTCCAACATGAATGACTTTCCTATCATACTTCCATGGCCTTCCTAAATATGGCAGACATCCATGGGAATTAAATCACACAACACCTCATCATTGTAAGTACCAATTTGAAATTCCACCTTACAATGCTCAATCACCAAGAGATGATGTCCTTTCTGCAACCAGGACACTTTGTAGGGAGTGATATGTGCCATCCTCTTCAATCCCAATTTATTTACCATCTATGTGGAAACCAAATTATCTGTACTTCCATTGTCAATGAGAACTTTTTAACACTTCCCATTTGACTTGCATACAGTTCTAAACAAACTTTTTCTTAATGTTGGCTCACTTGTCTCTTTCTCTAACTTGACCAAGATCCTATTAAACATTAGAGATTCCCCTATCTCAAGAGTTTCTTCCTTTTCTAAAGTATTAATTGTTTCTTCCCTGGCCTCTGCAACATTTTCACTTCTCTGATTTGTCGATTTATTTTCAGGACAGTCCCAAGACATGTGTCATGTCTTGCCACAAGTGTAGCATATAATTTTTCTACCTCCTATACCTCTTCCTCTAGAGCCAAATATCCTTCCTCTGAATTCTACTCCTCTTGATGGATGATTACTTGAACTTGAGTTGCCTCCTTCATCTTTTGGAGTTTGGAATTTTCCTCTATGACTAGATTGTCCTTTAACTCTTGTTGGACCTGTTCCCATGATTTTATAACTCTTTTTTCTAGCTATCTTGTCCTCTTACTTCAAAGACTCTTTGATAAGCATATTATACATTCCTCAAGGTCAAGAGATTGATTTCATCCTGAATGTCATACCTTAAGCCATTGATGTACCTTGTAACTTTTTCAGCATCATTCTCCACATGCCTTGCCATGATGTTTAACCTATAGAATTCTTTTGTACACTCTTTTACTGACATAACTTTATGCCTCAGGTTCTGCAATTTTCTGAACATTTTCAATTGATAATCTTTGGGCATAAACTTGGCTTTAAATTTATCCACCAACTTGTCCCAATTCTTGATCTTTGTTTTTCCTTTCTTCCTTATATCATCCTATAATTCATCCCACGATAAGGTTGCATGTACTTTCATCCTAGTCACTTCATGCTTAACCTTATTTTATTCATCTATGTCCCCATAGTCAAAGTATTTTTCCATTGCATTGATCCAATCAAGAAATTCCTCAACATTCAAGTTTCCCTCATACATTGGGACCTCCATTTTTGGTCTGGCTCCAACCTTTGCAACCAGTCTCAACAACTTCTCTTCAATTGTTTCACCTCCTGGTGCTTCTCCTTCTTCTTCAGAGCTATCATATTCATCTTCACTGACATCATCTATGTCAGGTTCTCGTCATTGAGCTACTTCCATGGCTTCCATTCTATCATGGACTCTCCTCAATTTATTTTTCAACTCTACAACTACCAAATTTGTTGGCCTAACTCTTCTAGGAGGCATGCCTATTGAAGAAAACTTCTTCTACATATTTGATACCACAAATGATAGCCTCTTGGCTACAATGCCCACATAATAGAGTCTATAAATGGATCTCTTTTAGTCAATTTCCTTTTGTATCCTCAGACCGAATCTATGTTTCCATTCTCTCGCACTACAACACTCTCCTCATACAAATTCTCTAGAGAAATTAGCAGGTTCAGTTGGGTGATAAATCCTTTTTTTTCCACACAACCAAATGCTGGAACCACGAGTTTATTTCCTTTACAAAATTTCATAGGATTAACCCACTATTAGATTACCATGGTGAAATTATCCCTAGCCATTGATTGTCACTGAAAGGACGATCTAGGTCTTGTTTCAAACTATTGGTTTCAGAGTGCAATTTTGAATAGTTGGAATTAGTATTTCGAACAATCTCCTTCATAATATGAACAACATTTAATCGGGATCATTGATCCTTCCTGAACAAACAGATAGATCTTAATTGCATGCAAAATAAATCTATGAGGGAATATTCCTCGATAGTCTTCTTCGATGCCTTTACAGTGAATTGTTGGAACAGACTCCGAAATGACTTCTCTGATGGGTGGTCTAGATTATTGCCTGGATCTCTCTGATGGATGACTTAGATTTTTTTTTGGAATACTGTGGTTGGAGTCAGGTTGGGTGACAGACTCCAAATGATGATTGATCAATGGTGGATATTCCTAGAAAATCTAGTCCAATGGACGACTAGATCTTTCTCTCGAGGTTGATACGTCAGAATGGGAATTAGATAGGAGGTAGAAAGGTTCCAATTTGAAGCTCCAAACACATACAATATGCTTCTTTTGGTTCTGATAACTCTTCTCTAGAATATAATTTCAATCATCAATTTTTGAACCTATGTAACTCATATATTTTGCATAGTTGGACTCTGATATCACGTTCAATACCCACAATCAAGATCACCTACACTCAATTCCTGCAATCATGATCAACTTCACTCGATCCCTTCAATCACAATCACTTGCATTCTATACTCTCAATAAATACACATAATTTAACCATCACATGTGTAGATGCATATATTCATGAACACAATATTTATTTCAATGATTGAAGGAATAAAATTTCACATTGATGCTTTGTTCCTTCATGGTATTTCAAAATTTTGCAACACACTCAGACTCCAACTCTGGACACTTGCTTACCTTTTTTCAATTACAAAAATAATCAAATAAAACTTAAATCTCTCACATAGCTCTCAAACTGACAAAATCCAAAGTTATCTCAACAAGCCCTAATTCTCGACATTATAACTACATATCAGCAACAAAATCAATAAAAAGATAAACTTACTTGATAGAATATAAATGCTAAGATAACTTCTAGAAATATCTAGCTATTACATATAAATAAAAATTAGGGAACCAACTCCCTTTGTAAATTTTTTGTGACCACTTGGGTAAATCTCGAAACTTCACTTGGCATATGCTCTTGCATCAATATATGTTATGCTTAATACAATGGAACATTGTTCTACTCATGTCTATATTGTTGTGATGTATCTTAATGATATATGTATTGTTTTCTTTCATGTGCATACTTTAAGTTAATTATATATTTCACGAATAAAATCAAAGTTTGATTTTTTGGGGAATAGGGTGGAACACGAAATGAAACATAAAATATAGTACTGCAAATAATCGATGAGGAACAAAAAATTTCGAATAAAGAGGGTGGTGTCTAAAGACATTGTTGTAGCACTTAAGCAGAGTGCACTGTGATTAGAATGTCTCAATGCATATTTCACCTTAATATGTCTATATGATATCAACCCAATCGCTTGATATCCATAATGAGAATGACCCAAGGGATTTTCTATTTATAGCCTCAAGATCTAACCAACTTCCATATAATATGAAATATCTTGTCCACATGTAATTGTCAATTGTTAGAGTTGACTCTGCCAAATCGACGTTGTTGATTCAACTCAACAAGGATGCTTGACCTGATGACCTATGCATCCAAATCATATTCAATTGTTAGGCTATTTGATCCACCGCTTGAATATATTCGACTGTTGGTTGATTTTCTAACTAACAGGCACGTTGACTACTCGACCGACTGATGTAGTTTGTTAGTTGATATCCCCACCAACTATATCTATATGTAGGTTGACATCTCGACCAACCAAACCCATGAGATGTGTGATGAAATATTAATTATTGATGTTACAACACCCCCCCCATCAACACACATCTTTGGATACTCAAGAGGTGAAATTATGTCACTATAACCCCCCCCCCCTATAATTGCATCTTTCTGAAGCCCAAACATCGTGAAAATCTTGATAAATATGGATTCAACTAAAGGTTTGGTGAATATATCAACAACCTAATCATCTTTTATGCAATATTCAAGAGAGATAATATTCTGATGAACCAACTGTCTCAAATAGTGAGCATGAATATCATCATGCTTCATCTTACTATGGGAAACATGATTTTCAACAACCTTTATAACACTTTGGTTGTCACAGTAGATTGTAGTCAAGGTCTAAATAGGAATTCCAAGTTCTTCCAAAAGTTGACAAATCCATATTACTTCAGTACCTACTTGAACGACACCAAGATATTATACTTTTTTAATTGATAAAGAGACTACCTTTTGTTTCTTTCACGGCCACACCAATGGTCCAGCTCTAAAGAGAAACACATATCCAAAAGTGGACTTTTGATCATCACTATATCTGACCCAGTTGGATTCAGTGAAGATGACCATCGAATCTAAACTTCAACAATATTTGATACCAAAATAAGTGGTACCCTTGAGACAAAAAGCAATTTGTTTGACTTCTTTCCAGTGGCTTTATTTTGGGTCCTACATAAATTGAGAAACCACACTAAAAACAAAGGAAATTCTAGGTCGACTATGAGCAATATAAATAAGACTACCAACCAATTGTCGATAAAGAGTATCATCGACTGTAGGAGTTTGACAGGTTTTGGTAAGATTTACTCCAAACTGAAAAATCATGGCACAAGGATTGTAATCAACCATCTTAAAACATGTCAACAGATCAATCACATATTTAGACTAAGAAATGAAAAATCCATCACATAGTGGTAATACTTGAAGACTCAAAAAATAATGTAGTGTACCAAGATTTATCATGTCAAAGGAGTCAACAAGTTGTTTCTTCAATCTAAGGATGAGATCATTATTATTGCCAATAATGTGTGATTCATCTACATATACAACAAAAATCGAGGTGTCTCCATTGGTATGGGGAAAATATAAGCTATGATCAAATTCACAATGTTTGAAACCAAGTTGAATAAACAAAATTTTGATCTTAGCATACCAAGTTTGTGGAGCTTGGTTCAAACCATAAAGAGAATTCTTGAGCCGACAAGCCAAATTTGAATATGTCACAAAACCAAGTGGTTGTTACATGAAAATTTCTTCAGGTAGGTCTCCATGAAGAAATTCACTCTTCACATCGATATGATGTATTTGCAATCCAAAACAAGTAGAAAGGGAAAGAATCAATCAAACAGAGTTCATCTTTGTGACTGGGGCAAAGGTTTCATTGTATTTGATGCCTTCTTGTTGAGAAAATCCCTTCAAAACTAGGATTTATTTATATCACTCAAAAATACCTTGAGAGATAAATTTGGTCTAGTAGACCCATCGAAACTTCACAATGTTCTTTCCTTGTGGTCAGGGAACTAAGTCCCAAGTGTGATTCTTTGACAAAGAATCAATTTTTGTTTTCATAGTTTTCTCCCATTCAGATAATCCTTTAGCATCTGAGTAGGTAATATGATCAAAAGTTTTGAGTACATGAGTCATCAAGACAACGTTGGCATGTTTCTTTTGACTTCAAGTTTGTCGTCTGGAGGAAACATCCTCGACATCAACTCTAGAAAAATCAATTGTCTTGACATCTCATCTGGGTAGAAAAGAAATAAGTGTATTGTGGTTCACTACAATGGGTCGATTAGAATTTAGGGTCTTCACTTGGTGGACCAATCAAAACAGAGGATGAATAAACAATCGAATCAGAGGTCAATGGTCTAGTCAAAATAGGGACAATGTTTGATTGTCCAATTGAAGGATTTAAATACAGAACAGGAGAACCAATGTCAGAGATGACATCAAAGGGATCGTACTGCAACAATCCAGAGGAGGCATTCAACAACTTAATTCCAAAATACTTCTCATTAAACCATACATTTCATATGATAATTATTTTTCGTTTGACATGATCAAACAATTGATGGGATTTTGACTCTTCAGATTATCCCATCATGATGCAAGCATGAATATTTTCATTCAACTTCTTTCTGCAATCATCGAAAATGTGATCCCATGAAAATGTACAAACACATGGAGGTGCGCAACTGAAGGTTTATTCCCACACCATCATTCAACAAGAATCATGAAAGGAACGACTCGAGTCAATATGCGATTGAGCAAATAATTTGCATAATACACCACTTCAACCTAGAAGAAAGGAGGCATATCTTTATCCTACAAAAGACATCTAGTCATTTGTATTGACGTTCAATTCTTTAATTCTGCAATGCCATTATGTTGAGGTGTGTGAGGAACCAACCATTGACATTCAATACCAAATTGAATAAGGTATTCTTAAAAAGGTCAATTGACATACTCACCATTATCTGATCTCAAGCATTTGATGGGTCGACCACATTTCTTTTTAGCAAAGTCCCAAAACTTCTTGAACTTTTCAAAGACAAGGTTATTATTCTTTAGGAAAAAGACCCATGTGAAATGAGATAACTCATCAATTAAAGTTAAAATATAACTTTCACCTACCATTGAAGGTAGATTGATGTAGAAGACATCACTGTGAACCAAATCCAAGAAGTTATGTGTTTTCCACACTTTTCCAAAGTTGAATGGTGCTTGATGATTCTTCCCAAGTACACAACCCTTATAGAATCCTTCAAGGAGAAACACCTTCGATAAACCAACAACCATGTTCTAAGTTTCCAGTTCCTACAAACTTCGAAAATTCAGGTGTCTGAGTTGTTCATTTCAAATTTTACTTCTCTCATCAGTGTGAGAAACAAGAGAAATTGGTTTGGTGTCAGGTCGAGTTGTGTCATAAAATTTGTACAAATTGTATGTCAGGTCGAGAAGCCCGCCAATGACAATCGAATTTCCTTTGTTTAAATTAGGAACATAGAAACGACCTAGCCAAAATTACACAATATTACATGTCTATGTTAGATGAGAAAAAAACAAAAGATTGGCACTAAGGTTTGGCACATGATAGACATAAAAAATATTTCCATGTCGACAAGAAACATCACCATGACCAATAACATCTAGAGAAAAATCATCAGCAACATATATTTTCCTCTCCTTAGCTTGATCAAACCACATGAACAAGGAGACATCAGTATCCATGTGATGAGTGCACCCAAATTCGAATACCCATTATTTCTATGTAGAATGAGAAAACAAGGCTTGAGAATTACCAACTTGGAAGGTCAAATTATCAACAGGTCGGTGTACAAAAGACATGTCTCCTTCAAGGCATTTAACCTTCTCCTCTAACTCATCTCTCTTATTATAGAATACTTTCTTCACATGTCTAGTATTTCCACGGTATTGGCATGTTTTCTTCTTTGAAATTCGTTGAGGGGAATCTTTTTGTCTTTGTGGTTTCTAGTCGTGGTATATAGGTTTCTATGTAGAGGTATCATACCATAATCTATCCCTAGGATCCATCTTTCTCTTTTCCTTGAGTAAGTGGGCCTAATGTTTTCCACCAATATTACCTTCTTCGACAATTCCATGTTGATCAATAATCAAAAGACCATAGAAATCTTCAAAGGTGTAATCCCTACCATCTTCCTTGCGTGCTTTCCAATTGGTGTATAAATTCGACACGAACATGTCGAATGGTGTTCTCAAGTTCATCAGGACCATTTCGATGAGTGATCCATCCTTCTTCTGATTGTTCTTTACACATTCACCCAATTTCAACTAGAGTTATTTGACACGTTCCAAATAGTTCTCCATTATGTCAAAGGAATGAGGATAGAGAGAGATCATTGTTACAGGAAAATCCCCCTGCGAACAAGTGGATTTCCTCTTGAACCCTAAATCTATAATATCAAGATAGAAAGGTGCTAAATTTGGTCACTAGCATCCTTTTAAACCTAGCTAAGTCAATCAAATAGAGAAAAGGAAGAAGAATGTACCTTTTTTTCGATGTTTTTCCTTGCCTAGTCCTAATTGAGCCTTGATCCCCAAGCTCTTCAACAAGTTCTGCAATCCAATAACAACAAAGACAAAACAACTTCCTATTCTACCATGATTAATCCAAAAATAGATATATCTATCAAAGACAAGTTCATGTAGGCATACACAAACTTGAAATAAACAGGTCAAGCACATGTATTAATGAGAACTAGATAGCAATACTTACAGACCTTTGATGAAGTTGTAGCAGCCTCTTCCAACTCCCCTTTTCCAGCCCCTTACTCAAATAATCCACAATCAAAATGAATATTATTTATTGATTATCTCCCTTATGATATCATAAATTTGATGCCTTCAATGTCCTCCAATACCACTTCTCATGATATCATAAGTTAGGTATCTCTCAAACTCCATCTCTTTCACCATGAGAAGGCCTCCTTATATAAGCTTGGAGAGAGCCAACCACCTTAGATATTCTTGTTATAGGTTGAGGATCCTTCTCCATTAGTTGTGTATCTTCCCTAAGATCCATCCTTGACCTCATATTCGAATCTAACCAACTCCAGAGATGAGGGGGATGTTTTTCTGATTTTCGTCAATAGCCCATGATTTCCTCAAATAGCCCAGCACTCCCTCGGAATGGGGCACAAGGTGTTGCAACGCTCCCCCGAAGAAGGGTAGGGAGCACTAGAACTCCCTGATAGTGGGTAGGGGAGCGCTACCCAAAATTTCCTTAAAAAATCCTAGCGCTCCCCCAGAAGGGTTCACAAAGTGCTGGAACGCTCCCCCAAATAAGGGTAGGGAGCATTGGCACTCCCTAATAGTGGGTAGGGGAGCGTTTGCCTTCAAAAATTACTTTTTAAGTGGGTTTTTTCATGGTAAAAACTTTGTACTCTTCATCAAATGACTTCTCCTTCTTAAACTAGTCTTTGAGGGTGTCTTTGAATTGTCCCTGTGATGTCGTTCGAGACACAGCATAGACAAGATGACTGTATGATGTTTGTGACACTTGCGACACTTGTGGAAAAAATGAGACACTTCTAATGACGACAATAGTTCATCATTGAAATGAGTAATTTTGATGTGTAACAATCATCTCTTTCTCCAACTACATGACGTAATTTTCATTGATTCAGTTGAAAAATGACTTCATCTTTTTCCAAACTTGATGAGGGTAGTCAATTCCACTAAGGTGAAATATAATCTTCCGTGAGATGTAGCTCATAATGACCCCTACAACCTTATCCTTCTTTCCATCAACATAAAAAAATTCTTGATCATATGTTGGATCTAGAGTCATAATCTTCATATGTTTTCACTCTCATTTTCTCTTTAATAGGGTTTCCATATCTAGTGCCCATATTTCATAATTTGATTTTTTCAAAACAACAAGATCAATCTTCGAAGCCATCTTGAATATCTAGACAAAAATTATTTTGTTTCAATAAGTTCCAATCAACAAAACACCAACCCAAAGTCAATCACACAATAGATTTGACTCAGCAAGGTTTGCAAATAACAAGTCAATATTTTAAATCATAATCTCTAATACCATGTTGGGGAATAGGTTGGAACATGACATGAAACAAAAAACACACTACTGCAGATAATCGAAGAGGAACAAATTTTTTTGAAGACAAAGGGTGGTGTCTAAAGACACCATTACAACACTTATGTAGAGTGCACTATGATAATAATGTCACAATGCATATTTCACCTTGATATCTCCATATGATATCAAATCAATCGCTTGATCGTCATAATGATAATGACCCAGTGGGTTTGTTATTTATAGCCTCAATATCTAACCAACTTCCACATAATATGGAATATCTTGTCCACGTAACCGTAGGTTGTTAGAGTTGACTCTGTCAAATACATGTTATTGAGTTGGCTCGACAAGGATGTTATACCCGACGACCTATGCGTCCAAATCATAGTCTATTTTTTGGTTGATCGATCCACTGCTTGACTATCTTCGACTATTAGTCATCCATTTGACCGGTAGACATGTCGAATACTCGATCGACTGATGTAGTGTGTTGATTGATCGCTCGACCAACTGTATCTAGATGTAGGTTGACCTCTTGACCGATTGAACCTAGGATATGTTTGATGAACCATTAATGCTTGATGTTCCAACATAACTAATGGATTTTTCACCTCCATTAATCTTCAACACTCGACACATAAATGATTACAAACCATCAAACATGCCTTAGGGGATATCTCATTCCTTTAGAAGGTTGATTATGTCGACATATTAGATTACTTTGGTCCATTGTTAGACACATTCTATGGAACCTAGGTCTATCATAAAGCCAACAAGATGGTTTTTTTTTCCATGACCTTAACAAATGTAGAGAAATGGAGATCTAGTGGATGCCAATGATGGTTGAGCTTCAATATTGGTTGGAACTAAAAATAAATGAGATTACATGTTAAAAAAGTGAAAATGTAGGGGAATATGTCCTAATATTTAAGAATAAGCACTAGTTTGAGAGTTTACATGATATTTTGTAGGTCATGTTTCAAGTAAATTTTCATGAATTTCCAGAAAAAAATTATGTAGCGATGTCATCATTTGATTTCACAGTCAAGGATTGAGTGGACAACCAAAAATTTGTTAAATATCCAAATTAATGATCATGATTTTATCCAAGCAATTTATTTTTGGTTTAAAGGATCCATAGAATGTTATTCTTTGAAGTTTGCACTAGAATTCCAACAATATTCAACTAAGTTGCTAGAATTTTTCAAGAAGGGATTGTGTGGAAAATTGGTTGAGGAGATAATTTTGTGGATAAAGATGGTGATTGTGAAATGGGGTATGATGCAAATCCTTGTTGAGATGGAATAACAATCCTTATGTGGGGGGTTGGAACACTAGGAGGACTTGATGGAAAATTCAATGACCTGGTCTACTTCAAGGATTGATGATGAAAGATGTGTTGAATATATTATAATTGATGCCAAAGAAGATATATAATAGTTATAATGTCATTGAAATTTTTTGTAAATATATTTATGTACAAATAATTTGGTAAAGAAATATTTACCAAATAAAGATTTATCAAATTTTTTTTTTACCAAAGTAAAAGAAAAATAAATGCCATGGAAAAATACCATGGGTTCCATGGGATCTTCTTTGGGAGAATAAAAAAGGAAATTAATTATTTAATTAACAATCTATGTGCCTCTTCGAATCATCACCACTCTTCATAAAGAGGCACCAAGGGGTATAAGAGGAACACACTTTAGAGGTAAATGTTTGTGAGAGAAAATGTAATATCCTTCTATATATAGAATAACATTTGAAGAGGATATATACATGAGTGGATATTGAATACCATTCTGAGAAAAAGAGAGTTGTGAAACTAATAATATATATGCGAAGAAGGTGCGATCATAATGACAAAGGAAATACAAATGATTATTTGAAAACAAGAATTGTAATTGAGGGTTGGTGCTGCTCAAAGGAATAGAATGGTGTCTCTTTCTAAGTTGGTGCTTAGAGGTGGGGATTGGTGTCTCCATTAGGTTGGTTCCTACAAAGATATGTAAAAGTAGGTTGGTGCCTATGAAAAGTTATAAAGAGAATTTTTTGTGGTTTTCTCACGAAAGGGTTTCCACGTAAATATTGTGTTTCATGTTCTATAGTTGATACATCTTTAGTGTGATTGTTTTGTTGCGGTGATTGAATTTAAATAAGAAAAATATTTAATTATATTGATTCACCTCCCTCTCAATAAAAGTGTCTCAATATAAGTGTTTTCTCAACAATTAGAATTAGAGTGAGTTCCTTCAGAAACAGTTTAACTACTAGAAGGTAGATCTTGAGACCACAGATGGCTAGTCGGGAAGGTTTCTCCACAAACAGAGCTCCATTGTTCGATGTAACAAACTATGCATTTTTGGGCATAAGGATGTGAACATATCTAATGGCTCTTGGGTTTGATATTTGGAAATCAGTTGTGACTGGTTATATAGCCCCAACAACTCCACCAAAAGATACGGCTTGGAAGAAGCCTAGTGAAAATAATGCAAAAGCCATGAATGACATCTTATGCGATCTTTCAAAATCCGAGTTTGTCAAGGTAATGCATTGTGAATTGGAAAAATAAATTTGGGACAAGCTTCAAAATATCTATGAAGATGATGAAAAGGTCAAGAAGGAAAATATCCAAACTCATAGAAGACAGTTCGAGAGTCTCAAAATGAAAGACGAAGAAAATGTTTCATGATACCTCCTCCATGTGGATGAAATTGTCAACACCATCAAAATACTTGGTGAAAAGGTTCAAGAACTGATGATTGTAAAAAATATGTTAAGGTCACTCCTCTTAATATTTGATGCCAAAGTTTCTGTCATTGAAGAAATGAAGGATCTTGATTCATTTATAATAGATGAATTGCATGGGATCCTCATGACGTATGAAATGAGGACAAAGAACGAAAATCCAGAAAAGAGAGAATCAACCTTCAAAGCCTCAAAGAAGAAAAAGATAAAAGAAAAATAATCAAGAAATAGCTCTGAAAATGAATTAGATGTAAAGGAAGCCTATTTTGTGAGGAAACTCAAGAAAGGATCCAGAAAATATAAAAGTTGAGTTTCCCTTTAAATGCTTTAATTGTGGAAAAGAATGACATTTTGTTGCTAAGTGTCCATAATATGCAAAAAATGAAAGCAGTGATGAAGAAGAATATCATAACATTAAGAAAGACAACAAACCTCATCACCACAAAAATGGTAAGCATGAAAAGAAGAAGAACTTCCATAAGAAAAAGAAAATTCTTTATTCCAAATAGGAAAGTAGCTCATCTGAAGAGAGTGATGAAAGTATCTTCAATAGTGAAAGAGAAGAAACTCTCTTCATGGCCATAGAAAAAAATTGATGAAGACAAAGGAAAAGAAAAGATGGATCCAGAAGAGGAAGAAAATTCCAAAATAGATGGGGAAGTCGATATTGAATAAGAACTCATGTGTGCCTTGGATGAAATCAATAAGATTAAGAAAAATGATATGAAACAAAAGGAGTAGCTGCAAAAATATGAAGAAGAGGATCGCGATTCAAAATCCAAAATGTCACAAAGCCTTGAAGAAGCATAAAAGACTATCATGATCTTAAACGTTCAACTAGAAGAGGCAATAAGGATGGAAGAGGTAGTGAGAATCTAGCTCAAGGAAAAGAAAGAAAATTGCAAGAAGATGGAATATGAAATTGTTTCCTTGAGAAAGGAACTAGAAAAAACAATTGCTCAGTTAAATAGAAGTTTGAAGTTTGAAAAGAGTTCTGAAATATTAGATGATATCATCAATTGCCAAAGGTCATCATTCATTAATATTGGTCTTGTCTATGATAAGAATCATAAGACTCCTAAAGAAAATTAAAACTTTGAGGCTACAAAGCCACCAAAGAAGGTGAAAGAAGAAAAACCTAAAAACTATGTTGATGTTCTCAAAATTTCCATCAAAAGTGAAGGCAACAATAAGAAAGAAAATGATGTCCCACAAAAACCTGACTTTCCTCATAAGGACAACAAGGATGAATTTATACGATCTTTTCCATCAAGGTGGACTCACACGACTTGGTACTAAAACTCATTCTTTGATTATTCTTTTTCTTGCAATCACTTTGGCCATAAAGCAATATATTGTAGAGCATGTAATAATTATGTGTAGAACAAATACATAAGTACTTACGAGTTCTCAAATAGAAACTATAATTCATTTGCCCCTTTATTTGATTACAATGTTGTATGTTATAAGAGAAACAATTATGAGCACATAGCACGTTTTTGTAGAAGTGGCATTGTATAGTCTCCTAGACAAAACAAGGAAAAAGGTACCATTGCCAAACAAAAGAAAGAATCCACAAAAGTTTGGAAAAAGAAGCAGGAGCAAGAAGAGTAGAAGGAGAAACCTATGCTTGTAGAAACTGCACTTCATGAAAAAAATAAAGGAAATCAATGGTACATGGCAGTGGATGCTCAAGCCACATGACAAGGGACCAGACCAAATTTCTCACTTTGAAGGAAGTAAATGAAGGCAATGTAACATTTGGAGATAATACTACCACAAGAATAGTTGGAAAAGGTACTCTTAGTCTTGATAATGGAAATACTAAAGCATATAATTTTTTGTATGTTGAAGGTTTGAAACATAATCTTCTTAGTGTTAGTCAAATGTGTGATAAAGGACACATTCTCACATTTCATTCTCAAGGATGTGAGATAAGGAGGGCATGCTCGGAAATATTAGTGGAAACTGAAAATAGAACCTTAAATAATGTATATATTCTCAATGAAATCAAAGGACAAAAATTCTATATGGGACAAATAGATGAAATGTGGTTATGGTATAGAAGAATGGGCCATATGAATTTTGATAATCTAGTGAAAATCAACACTAAAAAAATAGTGAGAGACATGCCAAATATCAAAAAATATTCCAATGCTATTTGCAAGCAATGTCATCATGGGAAGAATACAAGAACAATCTTCAAGTCAAAGGAACACTCAACATCAAATCCATTGGAACTTGTACATACAGATATTTGTGGGCCAACAAAAACACAAAGTTTACAAGGTGAAAATTACTTCATGTTGCTCATTGAAGATTACTCAAGAATGACATGGGTTGTGTTCCTCAAACATAAATCCAAAGAATTTTATAAGTTTAAAACATTCAAATCCTTGGTTGAAAATGAAACTGATTTGAAAATCAAATGATTAAGATCAGATAGAGGAGGTGAGTTTATCTCAATTGAATTTGAAATTTTTTGTGAGCTTCATGGAATAAAGAGACATATTTCAGCTGCAATAAATCCACAACATAATGGAGTGGTAGAAATGAAGAATTGAACCATACAAGAAAAGGATAGAAAAATGTTGAATGAAGCTAAGTTATCAGACAAGTTTTGGAGAGAAGTAGTGAACACTATAGTCTACATTTTGAATAGAGGGAAAACTAGAGTGAACAACAAAAAAACACCTTATGAATTATGGAAGGGTATACCAACAACAGTTAAATAATTCAAAGTTTTCGGAAGCAAGTTCTACATAAAGAGAGATGATGAGGATTTGGGAAAATTTGACTCCAAATCTTATGAAGGTATCCTTCTTCATTATTCATCTAGAAGAAAGGATTATAGATGTTACAATAAAATATTGCACAAAATTGTAGAACGTGCAAATGTAAAAGTGGATGAACCAAGGCCTCAAAAGGAGAAATCACATGAACATCTAGAAGAGATGAGCTACAAATAGTAATAAGAAGAATAACATCAAGATACAAAGGAACCATGTAGATTTATCCAAAAGAATCATTCACAAAATCTAATTCTTGGTAATAAAGATACGTGAGTTCATACTAGAAGAAGACTAGAAAGTGCACCAAAACATGAAAAATTCTCCTTGCTATATAAAATAGAGCTTAAGAGATTTACATAAGCTAGAAAAGATAAGCATTATATTAATTCTATGGAACAAGAGCTAAATCGAATTGAGAAGAATAAGACATGGGAACTTGTTCCAAGGACAAAAGATAAAAATGTGATTGGCACTAAGTGGGTTTTCAGGAAGAAGTTGAATGAATATGAGAAAGTAATAAGAAATAAAGAAAGAATGGTTTGTAAAGGCTATGCTCAAGTTGAAGGTGTTTATTTCTAAGAAACCTTTTCCCCGATTGAAAGAGTAGAAGCTATCAAAATGTGTTTGGCATTTGTGTGTTTCAATAACTACAAAGTCTATCAAATGGATGTCAAGTCATCCTTTCTCAATGGAAATCTAAAGGAATAAGTATACATTGAACAACCATAAGGGTTATTGTTATAAGAAAATAAGGATTGTGTGTGCAAATTGAATAAAACACTTTATGGGATAAAGCAAGTCCCCAAATCATGGTATTGGAGACTTGATAAATATCTACAACAACAAGGCTTCAAAAGAGTAATTGCGGACAACAATATAAACATTAAGATGGAAAATGAAAATCAGTTAATTGGTGTGGTTTATGTAGATGACATCATTTTTGCAGGTAGTTTAAACAAAATGTGTCAAGAGTTTGCAAAGGAAATGCAAAATAAATTTGAGATGTCTTTGCTTGGTGAACTATAATTCTTACTTGTTTTATGGATTTCTTAATCTGACAAAGACATATTCATTTCACAAACCAGGTATATCAAGGAGATGTTGAAGAAATCAGAATGGAATATTTTGCACCAATCAACACACCCATGGTCACAGGTTGTAAATTGAGAAAACATGATGAATCTCTAAAAGAAAGTAAAACAGTGTACATGTCAATTATTAGCATCCTACTATATGTGATGGCATCAAGGTCGGACATTATGCAAGCAATAGGATTGGTTGCATGATTTCAAGATGCACCAAAAGAGACTCATGTGCAAGTAGTGAAAAAAATATTCATATATCTAAGGGGCACTTTGGAATTCACCTTGTGGTACTCAAGAAGTAAAATTTTTACTCTAACAACATATATGGATGCGAATTGGGTAGGCAGTGTTGATGATAAGAAACGTACAAGTGGAGGATCATTCTTTCTGGGAAACAATCTGGTGTCTTATTTGATAAATAAAAAACCTTTGGTTTCTTCTATCCACAATAGAGCTTGAGTATATAGAAACAACATCATGTTTCACACAATTTCTTTGGATGAAGTGGCCATTTAGAGATATTAAGGTAGAATATGATCAACCAATCTGAATATTTTGTGACAAAACAAGTGCAATAAATCTCTCAAAGAATCTTGTTATGTACTTGCGAACAAAGCGTATTCCAATCAAGTATCACTTCTTAGGAGAAAGTAGCAGAACAAAATGTCAAGTTGGAATATATTGCCACCAAAGAACAAATTTTGAATATTTTTACAAAAACCCTTTCCAAAGAGACGTTTGAATATCTAAGACAAAAATTGGTAATATCCATCTCATCTATTCACTAATTTATTAAGGAGAAGCACATGTTTAGGGGAATCATATCTTTTACATTGATTTCAAAGGGGGAGAGTTACATATAGGGGAAGTATTGTAGGAAGGGAGAGAATTATTTCTATTCCTAGTATATTATGTGTTTTGTTGTAGGATTTCCATCAATGAAAAAGGGGGATATTGTTGAACATATTTTCATTGATGTCAAAGAATATATATTATAGTTATATTGTCATTGACCTTTTCTATAAATATCTTTATATACAAATAATTTGGTAAAAAAATATTTACCAAAGAAAGATTTACCAAAGTAAACAAAAGAGAAATAACATGGGAACATACCATGGGTTTTATTTGGGAGAATAAAAAAGGAAACTAATTATTTAATTAATGGTCAACGTGCCTCTTGGAATCATCACCACTCTTCATAAAGAGACACAAAGAGTTATAAAATAAAGAAACATTAGAGGTAAAAGTGTGTGAGAAAAAATGTGATATCCTTCTATATAAAGAACAAGATTTGAAGAGGAGATATATATGAGCGAAGATTGAATATCATTCTAAGAAAAAGAGAGTTTTGAAAATAAGAATATATATGTGAAAAAGGTGTGAGAATAATGGAAAAGGAAATACAAATGATTATTTGAAGGCAATAATTGTAATTGAGGGTTGGTGTTGCTCAAACGAAGAGATTGGTGTCTCTTGATAAGTTGGTGCTTAGCAATAGGGATTTGTGTCTCTAGTAGGTTGGTGCCTATGAATATCTGTAAAAGTAGGTTGGTTCCTACAAGGATTTGTATCAGTGGGGATTGGTGTCTCCAATAGGTTGGTGCCTATGAATATTTGTAATAGTAGGTTGGTACCTAGAAATATTTTTAATAATAGGTTGGTGCCTACGAATATTTGTAACAATAGGTTGGTGCCTACGAAGAGTTATAAAGATAATTGTTTTTGGTTTTC